>JAOEHX010049365.1:0-10353 GCA_025448015.1 Bolborhynchus lineola | reverse complement strand
TGTCTCACCACCCTTACAGTAAAGAACTTCTTCCTTATATCCAACCTAAACTTCTCCTGGATAAGTTTGAACCCATTACCCCTTGTCCTCTCACTACAGTCCATAATGAAGAGTCCCTCCCCAGCATCCCTATAGGCCCCCTTCAGATATTGGAAGGATGCTGTGAGGTCTTCACACAGCCTTCTCTTCTACAGCCCCACCTTTCTCAGCCTATCTTCATTCAGGAGGTGCTCCAGTTGCCTGCTCATCCTCATGGCCCTCCTCTGGAGTTGTTACAGCAGCTCCAAGTCCTTCTTATGTTGAGAACACCAGAACTGCACACAGGACTCCAAGTGTGGTCTCAACAGAACAGAGTAGGTGTGCAAGATCCCTCCCTAGGGCTCTACTCCAGCCTCTGCAGCTCATCCTGGCCCTGCAGGTAAGGTCCTCCCATAGCTTTTTGCTTTTGTCTGCTGGAGAAGCACTGAGCTCCGTTATGAGGGGTGCAGACCCTGCTTCACAGGGCAGACCCTTCCTTACAGGGCAGCTGAGGATGCCTCATATCAGAGCCTCACACATCAACAAGCAATGGTCCAAAGTCAGCGAGCTCTATGGCGGTGTTTCTCACATCCTCTGTGCACTGCTGAGGTGCTGAGGAGCTGCGCACACCAGCGGCAGTGCCTCAGGCAGCTGGACATTTTCGGCTCCTCTGCTTTTCCTCTGAGCGTTTGGCTGCTTCCTGGGCACGAGGCAGCAGCACTGCCCTCATCCACAGTGCGAAGTCCTGCTGGAGACATGGCAGAGCCCCCCAGGAGCTCTGGCCTCCCACTCCCCACATCCTCCCACAATCTGAGCTGGGCTTGGAAGCATTTCAGGTGGGGTGAGAGGTGCACACCCAGTTGTGCCAGGGGTCTGCCGCACGAGTGGGTCCATGTGCAGGGTGGTGGGGTGGTTCTCCTGCTGCGCTTTGGTAGACAGGCAGATGGTGCCATCAAGATGATTAAAGCACCAAACCTGGTTTGCCAAGAGACTATTGATTTTTCCAAACGGGTAACAATTTTTCTCTGTATGTACCTGTACAAAGCCTGAAGTAATCTGCTATACAGAAGGAAGGGAAATCAGCTTTTGGTGTGATTTATGGAGGGCTGTGTTGTATCCAGACGTATACCAATATGATCTTTCTACTGTGATGTTACATGCTGCCTTAATAATTAAATAGAGATAAGTAACATTTATGTCTAACACTGATTTGTAGCTGAGTTAGGGCAGCAGACTGAGTGCCAAGACCAGGCCCCACACTGTGTGGATGGCTTTCCAATGAGTCACACTGAATAAGGATTGACCCTGGGCTCTTCTTCACCCCAGGGATCTCTGATACTGGGTGTATGACTGGACAGAGATGTGACTTTGGAGCTGGTGCTGTATTAACCTCTTTTCTTGACAGACTGAGAATCTGGGAAGATCTTGGGTTAGCAGAGTTGACCAGACATGATGGTTTTGTCTTATCTGGGTCATGGCCAGACAGCAGCAAGGGACTTCTGGAGACCCTGCCACCACTGGAGCTATTCTCCTCTGGGGTGGTTCAGTCACTCATGTCAGGTGCTGTACAAACATGTAACAAAGAGATGGTGCTTTGGTTGCAGTCTCCTCTCTTGATCCATGTGGCTGTCATCACAGAAGAGTGCCAAAAAAAGGCTGACAGGTTTTTACCATGAGACTTTTCTGTATCCATCTAATTATAAAGCCAGGTTTGTCTTGCAATGGGAATCTGGCTGTCTGAGTACTAGCAGAGGGAAATAACAAGCTTGGTTTTGAGATGTTGGATGCTGCTCATTCCTGAGCCCCCAGCTTTCCCTCTGTGGCCCCTGCTTGAGGCTGAAGCACTGGCTCAGTGAAGGGGACCATGGCAATGCTTTGACAACCATGACAGGGTTGAATCCTGTGGGCTTTGAGCTCCAGTTTTTGGGGAAAAAGCCATTGAAAAGTGCCCTTTCCAGTGACACTGGGATGAAGAAAGGCAAAAGCCTGAGCTGCCTCCATTGTATTTCACAGCACCATTATCTGCTGGCAATTTATTTCTAATGCAGCATATACTGTGTTCACAGCAGGTCACTGGAAATATACCCAGACCCAGTCACTGTTTTTAATAGCAAAGCAGTGCTTTAGTGCAACATTAACTTGAATTTGCCTTACTGCAGAAAACTGGTGGAAAGAAGCCTTCTGAAACATGCATTTTTATTAGCTCTCTTTTCCACATTTGGCTGCTGATAAATATTTATTTAGACATACCCTGCCAAAAACTTTAAACACAGCCACATTTCACTTCCTTCCACAGGCAAGTGGTAGCAAACAGTCAGTGGCAATGGGAAGAGCCTGCAGGCAGGCCCCAAACTGTCTTCTCACAGTGGCTGGGGAGTGTGACTGAAGCTTCACCACATGGACATGCAGGTCAGAGGCAGGGTGGGAGGAGGAACCCCAATAACCTAGTGGGGACATGAGCTGTGGCTTTCTCACTGAACTCCCTTTCAGATGCTTTTCCTGGATGAACAACTCTGCTCTGTGTGTACATGTGTGTTTGGGGGTCTAAGTGAATCACTAGTGAATGGGAAGCTGGACTAGACGGTAACTAATATAAGAGGTCTTGGAAGCCAAGTATCAAAGCAACCTGGCTAGAGGCACCAGAGGTCTGTGCATTGGCTACTGGAGGGACTAAGGGGCCCTGGCCAGCTACTGGGGAGATCTGTAAGCCCCTGAGAGATCTCTGTCTATGTGTTTGTGCAAGAGCTAACTACAGATGGGAGAACTCAGGGGCCAGCTAATGTATAGACCAAGTGTTTCAGGCCATGGCGTACATCCATGTTGTATATATGTCTGTGTAAGTATATATATCTTCTGTTAATGGGCTAGGCACATCCACCTAGCTTGGTTCAGGCACACCTGAGCTGACAAAAGGTGCTCCCAGAGGCACTGAACTGCTGAGAAACTAGGCCTTGGTGTGATTCATGAACTGGATGTTCCTCTACTAGTCCACTAGAGTACAAGACTATTCTACTTGTCCTTCAGCCCAAATAATGTACTGAGACAAGACACCCCCCACCCCCCCAAAGCAGTCTCACCCTGACAGAGGAGGTAACTGGCAAAAAGCATGTTTAGGAACATGAGCAGATTGAGAAATGTGAATACATCAGCAGTGTGGAGGTACTTTCAATGATGGACAAGTCTGCTAGCAGAAATGAAGCTGAACAAAGAGGCTCTCAAGGCCTTAGGGACACCTCAGTTTAGTTTTGGCAAATAAAGTTGCAGTCCTTCTGCCTTTTCATATGCTACTCTGAACTGCTGTGGAGGAATACCATGGTCCAGCCCTGTATTTCCAGCAAAACATAGTAACGAATTACAGGCTCTTGTGTCAGCTTGTCATTCTCTGAGCGATTGAAGAGATACACTCTAAGCTGATGAATTATTTAAAACAGATGCAGTGCATTTCAGAAAATGAATCTGATTAAGTGATGAGATATTATGAAGAAAACTGAGACAAAAGCCCAAGAGAATCCATTTTCATAAAATATGGCATATTTCCTGTCTGATGTTAATTTTGAGTAAACAGACAAATTAGTAGGTAGACTGATAGACTGTCCACTAGGAAGACATATTTACACAGGAAACTAATATAAAGTGGAGAATGTTCTTGCTAAGCAAGACATATTACCCTCTCTCCACTCCATCTGTGAAACAGGCAATGAAAGGGAAATAATACATGCAGCTTTTTTAGTTTCAAATTCCTGTTCTTCCCAAAGCCCTCTACTGTGTGCTGTGCAGGTATGTGTTTGCTAAAGCACTACTGATATGTCATGTTGCAAATGCTACTGAAGCTTACAGGTTCTGCCTGAATTTCTACAATCATGCTGTAGACTGTCATGGCTTTAATGGCTTATCATAACATACAAAGATTTACAGGGAGGAGTCCTTTTTAAGTGCTTTATTAAATGGGATCTGAAAGAGGCGTTTGAAGACACAAGTGTCCAGAAGCTTGTCTATTGTTTTTCCCAACAAAGTCAGCTTGTCTACAAGCCTTGTCTTTACAACCTTCTTAGGCATGCAGGCCACTGCAACGCTATTGCATGAAATACATGAGCTATCTTTGCAATGAAAGTGGAAAATTGCTCTCACATATTGCCTCATTATTGTAATGTACTAATTTTCTGTCTTTCTCTTTATTTCTACTGAAAGACATCAATATCATTTACTCGCATATTTGTTTCATTGAAATGGCAAAGAAGCTCTTATTTGAATGAAATGCATATCATCATATTCACCTAATAGAGTATAAATTCCCCTGCTGCTTCAATTGGACATCTGTCTTAAACTGTTGTAGCAGGCAGTAAACAGTGTACTTCATCTCAGGAATGGCCCTGTTGAATCATATATGAATATTCAGCTAATTTCCATCTTCTCTTCCATAGTTCTTATTTCCTTTGCTTTTTATTTTTCTTAATAAAAAGCCATATTTAATATTTAAATTCACAAAAGTAAGAAAAAAGTTAATTAAAAAAATACTGTTTTCCTTTCTCTTTACCTTCCTCTCTCCCTCTGCTTCTCCTTTTTCTCCTCTCCCCTTCCCCTCCCCTGCTCACCCCTCAATCACTGCAGTAGAGGATAGCATTTCTGGCTCAAGTCTAGCCTGGATATTGGCTGCTGGCAGCGTACTTCTATATGGATTTATTGCTATTGATTTGTGTTCCAGGTTTAAGATACAGGCATGTAGCACTTTCCCAGCATTAGTCTCATACAGACTTTCTAGCTCTCCCACAGCAGGTATCTGAGCTCTTCTCGTGCATGAGTACAACCACCATGCTAGCAGGCCTGAGGCAGGAAGCCAAATGTCAGCTACAGTTGTATCTGTGAGCAGGCTGCAGGGGCTCCTGTAGACACAATCTTACATGTGAAGGATGAACTAGCACCCACCAACCTCTGTGCTGCTATAGGGAGATAGCTTCCTTCCAGCTACTCTGCAGCACAGATGTGCACACCTCTTATGTACAGTCATGCAGACTGTCTTTTGTGGTGGAATACAGAAACAACCCAAAATACATGTGTCTTAGGCTAATATCCTGACTACTGGGCCATATCCCCTTCTTTCTGAATCACAGGCAAGTGCTAAAATGCAGAAAAAGAAACTATCCAGTCTGCGGATTTCTTGTGTGAGAGATATCCTGAAATACAGACCACTGTCCAATGGATTTCTTGAACAGCCACATAGAAACTTGCTCTTGCAAAAGTGTTCCAAGACAGATAAAAAAAGAGCATTTTGATTTTTTGACAAAAATGGCAAAAAGAGAATTTATACAGCTTTAGCAAATGGCTGATGAAAAACCTCCCATGAATTTCTCTTTTCTAGTTGCAGAGGAGTATACAGTGGAGATTGGCAACATTTTATTTCACATAAAATCAATAAAAAGGTTAATGTTAAGAAATAGAAACTAAGATCAATGTAGTAACAATTCAATTCAGAGTTCTGTACAGTGAGTACTGGGAGTGAAACCAGTTACCCTTACCTTGAACACAGCATCCTTCTGGAGGAAAATACTTGTTTATTTAGATTGAAAACAGACAGCAGTCCATATGCTGACCAGTGTCCTAGTGAGCAACAGGCAGTGTAAGCTCAGGGTCACCCTCAACTTCACCATAGTGGTCTGAACTTTCCAAGCAGTGGGAGCAGCAAGTGTTCAACATCTCTGCAAAACTGCCTCTCTCCAGTTCAATGCCCCACATCAGAGGCACCTGGGACACCTGTGTGCTTTAACTTACCTGAAGTCTAATCCTCCCCACCCACATGTACACACATAAAATGGAAATAACAATTTAAACCTACCTACATAAATACAGCTCTTTACTACCCAAATCAGGAGAGCTGTTATGCACAGCACACACATCCAAGCTGCATGGCAAGAAGTGTTTGAAGTATGGGTACAATATCAGGTTGTACCAAGGGGATTATTATAGACAGAGAGAGAAAATTGAGGCTAAGAACGATCCAGGATACAAAAGGGAAAGGGCACAGAAATCAAGAAAAAGAAAACTCCAAGAAGTAAATGGTTCACAGTCACTTAAGGCAGTAGTTCAAGTTTCTCAGTTTTGAAAATGTAAATAACACCTACTTACCACCAAGAGGTGGGTTAGTTTTCAATTCATGTTGAAAAGTCTCAGAGATTCTTGAAAGGAAAGTGTTTTTGGAAATGTATGTAAAATACTGTAATTCAAGCATCTGTTATGCCAGAGTGTGATTGTGGACTTCAAAACTGCTACTAAAAGGTGATGCGGAAGGAAAGCACCAACAAATCCAATGATGAATACTTGGCCGACCCCAGTATTTCTACCCATGATACCACCAGTAGAAAAATACTGGTGGAAAGAAGGGGTAAGAAATAGTCTTAAAGTGAGTATTTTGCTAGGCCTCTGACCTGGAAAAACTAGTTTCCTAAGTGTTCAGCTCCAGGTGGCATCATCAGTTTAGAAATTTGTGTTTATTCTCAGTTTGTTTCCCCTTGGGAAACTGTAACCAAGCTGCCAGAGTGATGAAACCAGCGCTGAAGAAGTCGGCAAAAGAAAGTGATAGACTTTCGTGCTCTCCTAAGTCATGACAGTGATACTCAATTAGCCCCAAACCTTTACTTCAGATTAGAAGGGGTTTAAAAACTATTTCTCTGTCCACTTACTGTGTTACAGCATGTGCCTTCAAATCCTGCAATCACATTATTTGCACACCTCCAGACTTAAGCCTTTAATGTCAGTCCATAATCACTTCCTTAGGCTGCCAGCAGTCAGTGCTTCACAGAAGGGAGTAGTATGGAGATTCACCCAAAGTCTTTCCATTTCGGTCCATCTCTATGCCTCTCTGAGATTTTCTGCTTAGGTTGACAGCACGTCTCAGTTTCTTTTCAGATTGCTCATGACTTGCAAAGCTGAGGGTGTGGTCGTTGGCATTCCCTTTACTTCATGTCTTCTGCTTGCAAGGGGAAGACAGGAAGATTTCAGATAGATCCAGACCATAGGGACAAAGAGGTTTAGAAACTGAAGTCTGGTCATTTTACTTCTCTACTTTAAAGGTAGGAATTCTATCAGGAACTGGATTATCCTACCCCAGATCTAGGTTGGTTTACTCCGGTTTATTTACCTGTGCCTGAAGAAGAGGTGGAGCTAGCACTGTCTTCATTGTACCCTATGCTATACATGGCATTCCTGATGTATTTATGGAACCAAGCCCTGGCCAGAATGAATCCCAGAGAAAGTCAGACCTGTTCTTCCAGTCAGACTACTGGATATGAGTGTGGTGACACGCTTCCCTAAGGACATCCTTCAAGGAAGGGACTGCACACAAGGCAACCTTGTCAGCACAGCTGCTTGCCACTAAGCCTTGGTACCAGGAAGCCAGGATTAGATTCACTGAACAACGTTCTTCTGCTTGTCCGGATGGTGCTGGTTTAGGTTCCTGTCCTAGTCTGTGTCTGTCTCCCTTGACCAAAAAATCTCTGTGGAGAGCTGTAGCCTGGTGGTTGCCATTTCTCAAGACCAGTACTCAGCTCAAATCTGAAGTTGGAAGTGGAGAAGAGAACAAATCCAACTTTTCAGGTGTGACACTTTGCAGATATAAGGCATTTTTTTTCCTCTTCAGACATAAGAGCAGCCCTTACAGCTCCCCACACAACAGCAATAGAGACATCTACTTACCTTTCCACATGATGAAATTCAACATGTTCAGTCCTCTTACAAAATTCAGCAGTGCCTGTAGTGCCTCTTTGTCCTACTTTTGTAATTTAATGCATATTGGCTAATAATCTCTAGGGCTGCATCAACACCTTTTGTGTTGTCGGAACACTCCAAGTAAGCATATGCCCCAGTGCTGGCAGTTAAAATTTTTCCTTCTGTTGTGATAATTGTCTCACTTCCTGGAGTAGTTAGTTTCTCCTTAACACCTCCATCATCCCTTAGTTTTCTCTTGGTAGCCACCAGATAACAGTCATATTAATAACGGGTCAGAACCTTTAGATCTCTGGAATGCAAAAATCAGGGATGTTTTGCTGAGTCAGGCCTGCCCACAGAGCAGCACATTAAAATAAAATCCTTGTCCTTGTAGAAGGCTGAGTGGAGATTTCAGTAACTGACTTCATTCTTCTCTGCCACATTGAGGAGAATTAGTTTCATCTCTTTCCCATCTACTTCCGTGTCAGTGGTGTAAGCGTCAAACAGAGTTGGCTCATAGGTCTTGGGAAGCTGCTTGTGACACAGAGCAAAGAGGAGGCACGTCTTACCACAGCAGTCATCTCCAACTACAGTTAGCTTTCTCCTAAGGGCAGCCATTCCTTGAAAAACAAGACGAAGTACAAATTGGATTATTCCCATGCTGTTTCCCCCCCCCTCTTCATTTCTTTAGCTTTTGCACAGAGTAGAAAGAAGAGAAGAGAGAAATCCTATTAGTTTGGAATTCTTCCCCTTATTTCCTGTTTTTTCCCATACTCCTGTCTTATCTTTGTTGCTTTTTAATGTCTCTGCTATCAGAATATTCTGTAACTGTGGTTACCTACCTTGCTCTTTGCTGCTATTACAGAACAAAAACTGAAGGTAGAAACCAAGTCTGGATGTACCCAAGACTCTTGCTGCACCCTGTATTTCTGTTTTACCATCTCAGACATTGCTTACTGTCAGTGTTCAATGCATAACAGATTTCATTTTCTAGATTGAAAGACTTAATTTTGTGAGTGATACAGAATATAAAACACAGTACTGAACAACTATCCACATTGGTTTTATTGACTATATTTTTCCTGCCATGGTCTGCTAGTGGAATTCTACCCGTGGCAATAGCTATCCTGTGTAATTCCTAAGTATTCTGTGTAAGTCCATGGTGCTTTTGCTCATAGACCTCTTGTCATGTAGAAGTTAAGAAAGTGTTCTCAGTCTTCATATATTCATGGTTAATTTGTATGAGATGTAAATCTGTTAGATTTACAGGATGGTCATTTCCAGCATTGATCTTCTCTTTTTTGATGTTCAGTATTAGATTGGTTTCTTCTAACACTGGTGCCACCTCAGCTTACTTTATGTCACTGTTTCCCCTGCAGAGAGGACTTACTACCACTCTTCAAAGGCTATCATGACGACCATGGTATTTAAAGGAATAGGCAAATGATTCTTAATATAGACAACCAGTCCACAAAGAGAACCCCATGACATCATTGCTGTTTAAAGAAACTGACCTTACTTGCTGTGAAGTGCAAGTTACACAATTCATTAACAAATCACAGCATGTTTACTTTAGATGTTTCCTCATTCCTATTGCAAATGACTCATCCTGAGTGAGCATTTCAGTTCTGAGTGTGCCAAACTACTTGGTGGGGTGGAGGGGGTGCTGACAGTACTAGAATGTAAACCAGCAGTAAACACTCAAGCCACCCCTTTCCAGATCTACTGAGGCATTCTAAAGAACTGAATTGCTAAATCAAAGAACGGATGAGGTGGGAAGGGATTATCAAGTCCATCCTGCTCTGAGCTAAAGCAGGCTGCTCTGGACAGGACCATGTCCAGTTGAGTTTTGAGTATCTCCAAGGACAGAGTCTCTACAGCCTCTTCAGACATCTGATCATCCTCAAAAGTAGTGAAATGAAGTCTATCAACTGCAAAGTCTAAAGAGAAAGAACTATCCAGTGTTAAGGATACTATCTTGAGCTCCAGAGATAAAGACTGAATTCCCTGCTATCTTTATGGCATTGGACAAGTCATCTGTGCTCTCTCTGTCCCAGTTTTCCTGTTCGACAAAAACATCAAGGTGGCTGCAACTGCTAAAAACTGAGAACAAAGGAAACGAGAGGCAGATTAATTTAGTCTCCCTGTAGAGAGCACTGCTTCCAAAGGTGTTATTGGTAATGCAGATATACATTTGCTGACTACCACAGTTAAGCGGTCAGCCCATTTTTTTCATACTGATACAGAAGGGTTTTTCAATTTAGATGAGGGAATTTAGATCTAAAAATTTTAGCCTAAGGATGAAGAGGTTGTTTTTATTTAGTTGGAAGTCAGCTGGAGACCTGAGGCTGCTGTAGTTTTCTGTGGTAGTCTAATTTTACTTCTGAGTCCTATTCAAGTAAAAATCACAGAATCATAGAATAGTTAGGGTTGGAAAGGACCTGAAGATCATCTAGTTCCAGCCCCCCTGCCATGGGCAGGGACACCTCACTCTAAACCATGCCACCCAAGGCTCTGTCCAACCTGGCCTTGAGCACCACCAAGGATGGAGCATTCACTACTTCCCTGGGCAACCCATTCCAGTGCCTCACCACCCTTACAGTAAAGAACTTCCTTCTTATATCCAATCTAAACTTC
>JAOEHX010049361.1:0-15218 GCA_025448015.1 Bolborhynchus lineola | reverse complement strand
TTGGGAACTTCACCTGACTGCCATGATTTTTCAGATATGATGGACAGTGGCTTTGCAACTTCATTTGCCAGCTCCTTCAGGATCCGTGGATGGATTTCATCAGATCCCATGGACCTGTGTACGTTCAGGTTCTTAAGATGGTCTTGAACCAAGTCCTCTCCTAAATACTATGACATCGTGTCAGAAATATTCCTAATTATTGCTGCTTCTTTAGTTGGTTTTGACTCTCAAATATACCTTTTTTGTAGATAAAAGCTGTATTTGTGTATTCTTGAAACATTAGAATTGCTGTTAGAGCAAGCAAATTCATTTTGTGTTTTCTGGAAGAAGATTGTTAGTTTCGATTGTTAAGCATTTTGAAGTTATACTGCTAGTGCATGTTGCAAATACTGTCTTTCTTTTGCGTATGAGTTATTAATAGTATTTTTCTTATTTTTAAACATAGTGTATAATGTTTCCAGGTTTTATGAATACTAGCTTTTTCTTTATGCACAGTATATAGAAATATTAACTATGTATTTTTAGTTTATAATACATAACTGCTAATGGGAAACATTTGAAATGTAAACCAAATCAAGGCAAAGTGCTTCTCATTACAGATATTATGTAGACCAAAATAAGTCGGAAAGTAATGTTATTGCTTTATGATTCTTAATGCTGTATTTTTTACATAGTCAAAGTATAAAATAAACCAAGAAGAATAAAATAGGATTTCATCTGCAGAAATTATGCAGTGACTTAGGAAGCAGATAGTTCAGTGATACAAGCAGAACTCAATTGTGATTGTGTTGATCACATCCGGCCAAGTTATGGAGTAATGGAAGCAGGTACTTCATTCTCGGTGAGCAGACCTGAATCTGGTCTGTGATTATCTTGTTGCCGATCACTTGTTTTTTATTTACTCAAACATGAAATTTAACTTCTTTGTTTTGTGAAGTTGAGAGATAGATTGCAATTTTGCCAAAACAATGTGTCTTGATAAAATAATGTTTGGCCTAGTTGATGTCATATGAAGAATAATGCAGTAGGAAAAGGCAAACATCAAGTATTTGTTAGGCAGTTCCAGTGCTATTAAATATTAAACCTAGCTGATTATTAAGTCTTTGTTTTTTCCTTCCTCACATACACAAGGACCTTTTTTATTCTAGTACTATTTAAGCAATATTTACTGACAAGTACTTTAAGTAATTTTATAACTGAATCATTGTCGTGGTTTAAGCGTGACAACCCCGCAACTGTTGATATCATAGGAGCAAGCTCATCATGTTCCTCTGCTCCACTGCTTCCCAGCATACCAGATTTTTCTCACATGCTCTAGACAAGTATGTAGTACTGTTAGTTATTCAACTAGCATTTTATAGTAGTGGTTAACTGAACAAGTAATTTTACCTTTTTGAAGGTAAATGTTTTCAAACACTTTCAAACATAAGCAATGCTTGCCATGAGCTGATGTTTGTGCTCAGATATCTACATGGACTTTAAAGTAATTTTTTGCAACAAAAAAGAATTTTTATCTTCAGTTGGGTTCCTCTTCTTGTGTAACATTTGTCAGTGAAGTGTCATAGCAACAAGGGTGATGCTGTTCAAATTTCATTTCTGAACCATGTAGAAATATATATTAATACAATGATTAAAAAATCCCACTCCTTTCTCTCCAGGAGGACTTTGCAAAGCAAATGAGTTCTCTGTTTCAGATCTCTCTCTGAATGACATCACATTTTAAAAAGAAAAATAAAACCTGAAAATACTTATTGTTGAAATCTTTGCTCGTAAGATAATCTATCTTTTCTTAAGTTGTAGATTAATCTTTTCTCTGAACAAATAGTTTTTTACATTGAGAAATCATCATAGCATATCTACTTATTAAAGTAACATTTTATGTTGAACATGCAGTTAGTTTAATAAAGGGAAAACTTGCTTTTCAGAGAAAAGTTCATTTTATTAAAGCTGAAATGAAAACTGAAATGAATTTTGAAGATAGATGTAGACAAAAAGCACGTTATCAGAAAATGTTTTGATCCAAACAACTATGTCCTCTTTTAACAGAAAAGCTTAAGGCCTCCATGTCATTAAGAGGAAAATCAGTCTGTGCTAGACACAATTAATTCTTTTTTTCTGAAAGTTGTTACATTTTTAAAGGAAACATCTTTCTATTTCACTTTAGGGGTGAAAAATAATACCAAAGTATTTAAACATATCAAACAATTCTGAGTATCTTTAAAAAATGAGCATGTAAGGAAAACACACTTTATTTAAATTCACTGTATTAGATAACAATATGAAAGGGAAATTTTATTTTTTGAGCTTGCCAGCTTTTTTAGCAATGATTTTATCTGGAATTTCAAGTAAATAATAAACTAGGAATCAGTGACACTTCCTTTTTTATTTATTTTTTACCTTATTACTGTCTTCTAATCTCTGCTGTGCAGCCAAGGCTTTATCTTCTCCTCTGCTCCATATAGCTAGTTTCTACTGTCTGTATTTAGTTGGAAAGCTCAGAGCCAGCCTTCATAGTCTATCCCTTTGCTTTCTTCATCTTACACAAAATACAGGCTGTGACAGTGACAAATGTCTGGTGGCTCTGTTCACTGGTCAGAGAATATACTGACATCAGACTCTTCAATGATTCACATAGCTGTGCTTCTTGCATTTCTGCTGCAGGGAGCAAAGACTTCAAGGGGTTCAAAGGAATGGGACCATATGCTCTTGTAGTGCAAATGTTGGCACTGGCAGTCTTGCACATCATCACGACAATGCTAATTTCTTATACTGGCTCCTGTGATTCTGCTACTGCTGAGATGAGGAATAATGGAACTGACCATTGCAAGACAAAACTCTTTAAATTAAGAAAAACAGTTCCTTTTAACTTTGTACAGTGCTGACACTTGCAGAGCCTTCATGTAAATTATTATATTTGTGTAGTATTACAACCATGCTTATAAGATTTGATTTTTCTCATCACCATGCAGGCATTATCCTCTTGACTGTGAAGGAGGGAGCCACACAGTACAAATAATCTTTTCATGTATGTTTGTGTAGAATGGTGACAAGTAGTAGTCGCTTAGGGAAATTGTGAAGAAAAATGGTATTTTTGGAATGATCCTATTATTAACATATACTTGATTTTTCTGGCAGTCAGTGAGTTAGGAATTTCCTGAGTTGATGGTGGAAAGCCAATTGTGGTGTGTAGTAGCCTCCTACAGACCTGTATCCATTAATATGTCGAGCTTTCAGATCTGCCTTATGTTTTTCACATCCTGTGCCATGTTTGTAAATTAGTTAGGTATTGCAGGGGAAAGAGTACTGTTTCTTTTTGGTTTAAACCAAACAGGCTGAATCCTATTCCCAGTTCTAAGTGCTTTGTGTGACCTTGTCAAATCACTGTGAATATTAGATGCAATATAGAACTTGAATGACTCAGTTGTAGACACCATAGTGTTTGACTTTTTGGCTTCTGTACATCAGGGTAATCCAGAGGCATGTATGCATAAACCCCTTCAACTTCTAGGACATGACCATTCTTCCAAACACTGAAACAAACAAACAAAAAAAGTAAT
Organism: Bolborhynchus lineola; assembly: GCA_025448015.1. Classification (NCBI taxonomy): domain Eukaryota; kingdom Metazoa; phylum Chordata; class Aves; order Psittaciformes; family Psittacidae; genus Bolborhynchus; species Bolborhynchus lineola. The sequence continues at coordinate 11,661 of JAOEHX010049361.1, read as the reverse complement.
GTATGAGATGATGATGTTTTTCAAGCTGTCTAGGGAGGAATTTTTCATTTAGAAACAAATGTTCTGAACATTAGAACAAATGTTCTGGCAGCAGAATATTTCCCATTTCCAGACTGTACAAATCCAGCTCTATTAAAATTTCCACATTCTTGGGTTTTCTTTGTCATCTGGAATTACACATACTAAAAAATCAAACATGCCTTAGACACCGGCTTTATGATCACCAGCATGGTACAAAATGTTTGAAGCATACAATATCCCTTTCTGTGAAGATATGATGTTTATATAGAGCATCCAAGTCAGCCGTAGTTTCTTCACACTGAGGCCCTCTGAAGACTTCAGTAGTCCACCAAAACATTTATTTCCATGTGTCTTCCAAAGCTGGAAGCAATCTTACAAGCTTAATGTTAGCTTAGTCTAAAATGAATAGTCTGTGGAATTAATCTGTTTAATTGGATTTTGCTTTTATTATTTAAAAAGTTGGTGTTCTTTTATGCAAAAGGATGCTTGTTCCTCTGCCCTTTCTTTAGCTATATTAAAATTGTCTTCACCTGTTTGTTTTTTCTTTTTTTCCTTTTTTTTTTTTTTCCCTTTTCCTTTCTCCCCTCTTCTTCTCCCTCTCTCCAGTCTCTGTGCTCCATTTTTTGCAGCTAAGGAAGTCTTTTTATTGACATGGTTCTGCTCAGACCCACCATGCAGTGTACAGCTTTGGGCTCCCTGCTTTCTGTGGCTGTACCAACTACCAAAAAGAGTTCAGTCACTCCCTCTCCTGTGTCTGCAAGATCATTCTTACTGGGTCTTGAGGTGTTGTTTGCATCTAGTTCTGGCTTGCTAGCAGCCATTTGTACTTTGCAACAAAGCAATAAATCATATCAGGAAACTAAACAGGTTGCGAGGCCTGGGCAGCAATATTTTTAGGTCTACACAGATTTCACAGAACAGGGCAGGTCTGTCTGTAAATGTCAGGCTTTAGCTACTGCTAGAAGCTTTTTCCTAATATTTTTTTTCCTAAATATGTCTAACAGGGAATAAAACAATTAGGAATGAGTCTTTCATGGACAAGTATCACTCCACAGATAGTAGATTACTGTTGCTTATGAAATGAATGTATTTTTACTTTTTCCTCAGTGCCTAGAGTCGGTGGGAATGTCACCACCAAAACTAGGAGTAGAGGAGACTGAGAAGCAGGAAATACTTGTTTGATGTAGGTCTGTGAGAATTTCAGCCCTCTTATGAGTAGAGAGAGGGATGACTAAATTATTTGCTTTTTATTGTCATTAAAGTGTTCTGAGCTTCTTCCCAGACTCAAAATCGTTATCTTCTATGGTTATTTTTTTCCTTTCCCCATTACCCCCCAGCTATTATGATAATAGATTGCTTTGATTCAGGGTCTTCTACCTACTAAATGAATGCAATGCATTTGATCAAATGTAAGGCAGGAAGGTGGTGCTCAGGCACATTTTTGTGGCAGGAAAAGCTTCCAGGAGTTTTACAGTTCTAGGATTCTGGTAGGAAAACCTGGAAAGTAAAAATAGACCAGAAATCTATAATGCTGTTCTGATGCAATTAATTTTGTAGTGGTTAACTTCTTATCCTCAATTCTTGCTTTTGAATCCCAGTAGTTTCAGACAGAAAAGAGACAACAAACAAAAAAATACCAACCACAAACTGAAAACTTGTTCAAAATAACTTTCCATTGGATAGTATTGCCCAGATGAAACTCTTCTGGAATAAATATCAGTAGTTAACTTGGTAGAATGCCAGTAAGGTGAAGATCTCCTGCCTTAAAGTGTTGTGAGCACTCTATCCAGATAAAGAGTCAATGTTGCGTTGCTTTAGGGAAGCTGTGAAGTTAGAAATTTAGTGCATGTTTGTTCATGAATGAAACACATCACGTTATTGAGCCATATTTATTAGAATGTGTTTTTTTTTTTTTTTGTTTTTTTTTTTTTTTTTTTTTTTTTTTTTTTTTTTTTCTTTTTGAAGAATGTTGTAGCCTGGTAATTGGCTGAATTTAAGTATGAATAATGTAACTTTTCCTTATTTGTTATCCTGTGTTTCTGTTACTTATTTAAATCTGTGTGCCCTCTCTTCCTCTATGACTTGAATTTTATGGAGGCAGATAACAGAAAAATCTCAAAGTACTTGGAGAATTTCCTGTTAGACATCATCCACATCTGCCAGGCTGTACTTCGTAGTTGCACAGTAATGTATATATGTTTAACCCTAGAAGACATTTCCTGAACAATTAATATCCTTAATGACTTCTGGGCTACAGGAATGTCATATCTGCTCATGTATGGCTCTGCTGGTGACAAAAGGAGCAATATGCTATTAGTTCCTGAGGGTTATTATGTAGATGTCACTATGATACAGATCCTTTTTTATATTGCTTATTTGTGACAGATGTCTGACTTCACCTTGGAACAAGACTGCAAGCTGACAGAATAAGTCACTTTAGAAAACTGGGCCACGACTATTTTTTTTCAAGTTTAGAAAGAGAAGTCTGCTGTAGTTTGGAATTATGTTTTTCTGCATAAGAAAAGTCAAAAACTCATCAACAATGAGTTGCACTGGATATTATTTTTATTAAAATTACTTGAAAAAAACAAACCTTCCAAACGTTCTAGTTTTCTTTTTTCATAGCAAAGCTCTGTCCTGCACCTTGGGCTCGGTCTCATGTTGAACAAATTAATTGCGGTTTATGTCTCCAAACTGAAGTAATTTACACAAACTTAATAAATCATGAACTGCCACAATAGCAACCAGGCTAGCCCTGTCTAGAACTTCTCCCTGTTGACCCCATTTTAGAGACATGCCTTCTTCATAAGTTAACAATCATAATTAATTCAGGCAATACTCCTGGGAGCTTCTAATGGCTAAAGAGACTGAGACTCGTCCCCCATCTCTTTTATTAAAAAAAATAAAGAGAAATTTAATGGGAAGGGATGTGCTGATTAAAAAGCACTGCAGTTCATTGCAAATGTGTTTGTAAGAGACATGACCTTGGAGAAGGAAAGAGAAGATTTTATTCTCAGTGATCACTCAGATTTTTCAAAAGTATGGAAGATTTACCCAATTACTGATAAAAATGTAGTAGTTATTGTCAATTGCTGCAATGTTTTTGAAAATCAGACATGCAGTTCATTTGAGTTGATAAGCTTTGAGTCCTATGCAGCATATTCCGCTCTATCACTTCAGAAAGTTGCTTTGTATTCTGTGTAAAAGCTTGTGAGAAATGGGTATACATCCAAAGACAAGAGAGTAATTCAATCACATGCAGAAAGATATTACTGGGTCTTATTAAACTAGTTCTGTTTGTGAAAACATTGCTGATGTAGTAGCATTTGAAAGTACATCCCTGAAGATACAATACAGTGTTCTGGTTTTTTACCACTGTCATTTGCTTCAATTGAGTGTATAGGGGAGGCTGCAGATTGTAAATGCTTTAGCGAAAGTGCATTTTTTTTTTTTTTTATCAAACACTATGAATAATAGAACATAATTGGAGCTTAGCTGTTTTAACTTCATAGATTATTAGCAGTAATTAGGCCTAGTGAAAAAGCCAGATATATTCCCTTTCTCTTAATGTATATGTGTGTATATAAATGCACACATATGCTCTATTATTTTTTCCCAGGAAACTTTTAAAGTGTTTTGTTCTTATGTACAGGAAAACAGGATGAGAAGCAGTGGGGAATTCTAACAAGTGAAGTTGAGAAACCTCAATATTGTATCTTTTTTATGTCTTCTCTGCCTTCTTTTCCTCTTCCATTCCACCCCCTTCCCCCCCCCATAAAGCAGTATTTGAATAATTAAACAGCTTCTAATAATAATGTAAGCTTATAGTGTTGTATATTTTCAGTTCTCTGAAGTGTTAGAGGTACAGCTCAAGATGCAGTACTTTTTTGACCTTTTTGCTGTATGCATTTATCAGGCACCCAAACATGTTAAATCCATGCTGCAAACCGTGTATATAGACCAAGGCAGTGAAATGGTTCTCCAATCTGATTATTACCACGCATTCTCAATCTTCAAGACTGTGTTACAAGATTTTTGTGTTTGTTTTAGGCCATTTATTACCGACTTACTTTAAAACACTAGCTCCCGTGGCTAAACTTGTTTTGAAACAATTTTGTGTTCATATATAGAAAACAGTGGTGAGAAGCTGTGAAGGAATGTACAATAAGGTTTCAAAATTTACTTTTTTGCTTTCACTTTCTTTTTTTCCCCTTCCTGAAGAGTGTAATAATAATGCCAGTGTGTGCCAGTGGATGGACCAAAATATCTTTTAAATTTAGTAAATTTTTATATTTATTTGGTATCCCTATGCATTTTTTTCAGTAGTGGATTTGCACTGGGTTGGCTAACTGGGCATCTTCATGGTCATCTTGCACATGCTGGTAATGAGTGGGTAACTTGTAATAATGATTTTCAATCTTTGTATTTTGTTTAAAAAAATCCTGCTTCACAGCAATGTGTTCGCTGTTTCCCTGCTAGCTGAAATACCAGTCTTTTTTCTGCCTGATATATTGGTTAAATGATGTGTTTATTTTAAACCAGCTTCTTTCTTCTGTAGTTATGAAATGAACCTCAGTAAAGGAAACCAGGAGAGAAAAAGAACTTGCAAGACATCATGGTACACTTGGGAAGAATGTGTTTTCTAAAGTCTGCAGTGTTCAGACACTGTTGTGTGTGATTTCTTTGTTTAACAGAGATTCAATGGAAGCAAGTTCTCTATTACTAAAAGTTAAAGCTTCCTCAACACTTATTCCAAAACTAAAACTTCTATAATTTCAGGTAATTTCTAAGAACCAGTCTCTTTGTCTCTTTGTCCTTGGAATCTCTCTATCTGTGCTAATCATGTAGTCTTCAAGAACCAGAAACAAGTGGGTTTGGATTAAGCTCAGAGCTAAATTTGACTAAGCATCATAAGCTCACTCCTTTAAGATTTTTATCTCCTGAGATGGTAACTTGGATCTTCATTGTCTGTCCCTAAGCAGTTTCACTATCAGCAATTATTTAAATTAGAAACACACAGTAACTGAAGGTTATAAAACCACAATGCTGTCTTTTCAGTTGCTTGGGGATCAAGATTTCACCTAGAGAAAATCTCCTCAAAGAAGCTGCAGTCAGGTTGGATTTGTGTTGGAAAATGCACACTCATAAGGGAAAATGATTATTTCATTCTTCAGAGAGGAAGGAGAAGAAAAGGCTATGATCTAGGTTGCTGATGAGTTTACGCTATAAGATAATGGAAGTTCTCTTGTTGTTTTTGACTTTCTGAAAGTCTTTTAGAGTACAGAAATACATATTTTAAAATGTCAGCTATGTAATAGTACTCTGATTTTGCTTCATAAGAACTGGTGACTTGCATCTTCTACTAAATTTTTCAGTTTCCATTTCTGCTATAGCTAATCTAGCAGATGCAGAAGCGCCCATGACAAAGGGGCAAAAAAAAAGCATAAGTTTGATGGGGGAAAAATATGAACAACAGTTAGTGAGTTGACTTACATGTTTCTAGTTCATTAGAAAACTTCTCTGTGAGCTTTGAACAGCGGCATAAAATCTGCTTTTGCTGGTTGACTTTCCAACAGTTTGAGGATTTCCTTCAGAAAAAAAAAAAAAAAAAGTGTCCAGGAGCTATGTCACCATTTCAAGTATTTTTCAGATGTTCTCTTAAGGAAAAGAAAAGTAATTCATTGAAAGAAATTGCCCAATCTGTCCAAGAATCTGATGAAGTAAAATGCTTTACGATTACGATGTTATGATAAAACGTATCGAGTCCAGTAGAGGGAGTTAGAATGCTATTGAACTTTGCGTTCGTCCTAGAAATAGTTATCTAACATAACTGTATTTAATTTCAGAACTCTGATTTTATTTTTTTTAATAGGAATTGTGTTTTAGAACAACTAGATAGCCAGAGTTAGTTTTCTTTTACCTTTTCTATATTTTCTGTATCCTTTAGTGTTAATTTTCCCACGTAAGTAACTCTTTATACTGTGAGTGTTATGAAACAAAAGCTATAAAGATTAGTAGCCCACAGAATTGATCCCTAATCTCTGTTCCTAATTCATGGGTACATAATCACAGTATATCTGTCAAAGAAAATATGTGGAGTATAACAGCTCAGAACCAAGCATTAAGCCAGTGATGAAAGTGACATGCTGGTAGATCTGTTGTATCAGAAATTTGAGAGTAATATATGCCTTTTCCTGGGCTCAGGTGTGGTTTGTTAGGATTTCTTTCTGGTTTTTGTTTGGTTTTAAGTCTTGGCAAATTATCTGCTTATATAAATTGGTTTACTGTTTTCCATATCCTTTACTAAAGGACATGGATCTAGTCTCTAGCCTAAACAGTGCTAAAGATTAATATTTTCAATACTGTTATATGTATTTTGGAACGATTTCTCCCTTCTCCCCCCCAGAATATTTTATTGCTATAGGCTGTTTTGGCTTGCAGCTTGTGATAAGAGGAAGAAAATCCATACTCTCCTCAAATTTGCAAAATCCTCTTGAATAATGTCTTGATGAAAAGTATTTTAATTATAACTAAAATTATCACAAAAACATACTTCTGCATCTTTACTATCAAAATGAGCCAGGGATATTTTTGATAGTGTTGTGGAAGGTACCACTCACAGAACAGATGTTGTTGGAAGAGACCTCTGGAGGTCATCTAGTACAACCCTTCTGCTCAAGCAGAGTCACCTAGACCAGGCTGTCCATCGCCCAGAACTATGTCCAGATGATTTTTGAATATTTCCAGGGCTGGAGGCTCCACACCATCCCTGGGAAATACCTGTGCCAGTGCTTAGTCTCCCTCACAGTAAAAAAAGTGTTTCTTCCTGTTAAGATTGTCTCTTGCATTTCAATTTGCACCCACTGCTCTGGTCCTGTAATTGGACACCACCCTTGTGGTTTTTTTTTTTTTATTTTGGTGGATTTTGGGTTGTTTATTTATTTATTTATTTAAAATGAAGATTTAGCTGAAACAGCTCTGGAGTCTCAGATGGGGAGAAGAAGGGGAATCTTATCAAGCAAGGAGGAATCTTATCAAGCAAGAAAGAGAAACTGGTTTAGAAAAGTAATTGACAGGTTTTGGAAAGGGAATTGTCCTTGTGCTATGTATCCTATTTGCTGGTTTTGTCAAGATTTTACAGTTTGGTCAAAGTTTGTGGGTTGATGGTGGTTCCAGTGGCAAGTGGAGTCTTTTGAGAAACTGGAAAGGAAGATTTCTAAAGATTTTATTTGCAGTCAGGGTCATCTATTACCCTAACTCTTCTATTGAGCAGATGTTATAAACACATCCTCTTCACAAAATCAGTGACATTTGCATCAATGTAGGGATGCCCGGATTAAGTGGGATCTTCCCTGGTTGTTTTGGATCTAAATCTATATGTGTTTGACATCTACATTTTTTTCATTTGTGAAAACTTTGCAAGTTGAAGTCCTTTATGAATTAGGACTTTAAATTTATGTGAGATGAAGAGGAAATATGAAAGGGGGAAAAATGGGAATAAAAATAGACAGGAGATGGTAGAGGGAATTAATTTTTCATCATGGCTAGAATTGACCACAGGAAAAAAAAATAGTATTTGTAGCCAAGGAGTGTGAAAAACCCTCAAGCTAAATATTAGATCTGCTCTTTCTAAAAGCCAGGAGACAATCTAAGTACATCAACTTATATTTGTGATAATGCAGTTTTATAATAATGATTAGATAATAAAGACAGAATTTTCACTGAAGCAGTGCTCCTGTCATGTGGAGTTATTTTTTTGTTAATATTACTACCTGCCAATGCTACGAGATCTTCATTTCCTCACAAGCCAGTCTCTAATTTTTATAGAATGAGGCTGTAACTAATTATTTTCTTAAAGTCTTAAAACATGAGTGGGTCAGTATTCTTTTCTTTCTCTCTAGCTTAAAAAATTATGCAGCCTATACATGTTGCATGTGGCATTTTGTACATTCATTTTCTTAAAAAGGGAAAAAAACCAGCAGATTTATTTAAAAATTTTAAAAATACAGAATACCTAGGTATTTCTTCTTGTTCCCTGAAGTTTCTAGATTTCTAGGGCATGTCAAAGGGTCAGCGTTAGTCACAGAAAGTGAAATAAGAGCAGGCTGACTCAAATGAGCAGGACTCAGGAGCGTGAGGGGAAAATACAGACAGGAAAAAAATCACAGTTGTCAGGAAAGAGGAAGAATAAGAACAGGAGGTAAGGGACGATGCTCAGGCACCAACAGCAATAGGAAAACAGTAGATGAAAATCTGCGCAGAAGTTGGTGAACTGTGTGGCTGGGAATAAGAAAGATAGCGAGGTAAGCCTGTGAGGTGTATGATATTACACAGGCGAGGTAAGCCTGTGAGGTGTATGGTCATGAAGGAGAAAAAGCCTGAAGGCTCAAAAAGTAATCACTGCAGCATAAGGTCCCCCAGTGAGCTTGGAGTTAAGTGTAGGACTCCTGAGTTTAATACAGAATCATAATATAGTTAGGGTTGGAAAGGACCTTAAGATCATCTAGCTCCACCCCTCCTGCCATGGGCAGGGAGACATCCCACTAAACCATGCCACCTGGCTTTAAGCACCCTTTACTTTCAAATGATTGTTCATTTAACCTCTGAAAGCCTCAGTTTTTTTTAGGGATTAAAAGAGAGAAAGTATGAAACAGGATGTAAAGGGATGAATAAAAGGTAATCTGGTTTACTGTAAGGCTTCTTGCAGTAAATACTCTTCCACAGTAACATCTAATGACTCGATTTAGACAACTGTAAGTCTGGAACTGTAGCTGATGAGGTCACACTGATAAAAATGAGAGACTGTTTTGTCACTTAAGCTCTGCATGATGGCGTTTAAGAGAATGGTGCAATGGAATGAATTTTTTAAGCATTAAAGGAAAGAACTTCAGAAATCTAGAGCTGTGTTGAAAAAGGATAAAAACCTGATACTAGAAATCCTTCTCCATTTGTTTAGCAAGCAAGAACACCTGTGATTTTAAGGAACTTTTTCCCCACCTGAAAGTAGTAAAAGACTTATACTTTATTTTTTTTCTTCTTATTTCTTCCTTTGTTGTCTCAGTTGATGACTTTTTAAGAGATAATCCTGCATAATCAAGGCTAAGTACATTTTAAAAGTAGAGAATTTTTGCCTCTAGAAGAAGCTTGTACACTGGTAGAGGGGACAGTTTGCTTCTACAAGTGTAAACCTCCCTGTCATTTAAAGGTTGTTCTGCAGCAATTCATATTAGGACACTTTAAGCTTTAAAAATGTGGCAAATTAATATGACACTGTGATAATCTGCCAAATTCAGTTCTTAAAATGCAAGTCTCTTGGTGTTTTGCTGTGATATTATTACAGTGGTAGGTATTTTATCATGGAAAGCCTGACGTTGAGGGTCTTGCAAAGACTACAGGTGGGCATGAAAGTAGTCTTTGATTTGCTGTTTTTCAAAGCACACTTGTTATCTAGGAAATTGGCAGTGACGTTGAGGTAAAACCTTAGAAGTCAGGGTTATCTTTCTTTTATTCCACTACTTCCATTTCAGGGCTATTGAGTAAGTGCAGATAAAATGAGCTTAATTTACAGCATACCCAGACAGCATTCTACTGACTCATTTGTACTGAGAATCGAAGCTGCGAGGCATACTTGCTCTCCCTTTGCAGAAGTGTGATGCTGGACCTGAAAGTAGGAGGCCAGGTTTGTGATTAATTGTTTTAGTACGTACAGAGAAATTGGCTTGAGCTGAAGCTGCAGAATAAAAGGCAACAAGTATGGAATCTATTCTGAGACTTTGTGGAACACCTCTCAAGTTTTCATTTTGTGGGGAGGTTGTGAAAGTGGGGGATCAATCTTGCCTTAGTCTGCCCTCCTTATTTTAGGGGTACTGCTAAGGTGAACTTTTACCCTGCTGTTATGCTGTGCTTCCACACACTTCTACCTACAGACTCATTTGGGGATTTTCTGCCGATTAATATCTGTTCCGATTCAAAATAGAGCTATCCAGAACTGGGACCTCTGTACTCGGCTTTAAGTTTTCATTTATAGCCTCTCCTTTATGACCTCAGAACAAGCAATGAAAATAAGGAGATATTACACAGTACATAAAAAATTGCAATGAAATAAAGCAATGCAACTTTGTTTTGTGGAACTGTGGACTGAGTACAAAAAATACATTGGATAGTGTATTCAGTGGAACTGTGCACTATTAACAAATGAATCCTAAACCACTAGAAACACGGCTATCAATTCTTCACACCATGATTGCTTGCGTCTAAAGCTGTTAACAATTACGACATATGTCAAAAAGCAACATTTCCTAGATCAAAAGCAATGAGTCAATGTCTGACCTTTGTTTAGCCTGAATGCAAGAACTTGCTAGATTTCAAATGATGTAAAACTGGTGATGAAGACTGCTTTCCAACTATTTATGGAAAAAAGGAGTATGAATCCATTTAGAAAAGCATTTGAATATAGCAAATCTTTGTTTTCTGCAAAACTTCTTAACATACTATTTATAGAAGAGGTTGAAATTTTGGATAAATAGCGGTATATTAGTGCAAAAAGGAAAGAAGAAACCAAAGTTTCAAAAGAGTTAGGGGACACCAGGCAAAGAATGTGTGTTATTAGAACTCTGTATCAAAATATATTGGCACAAAATCTTATGCTTTTCCAAGCAGTTAAATGACAGACTATAACCAAGCAATTTATTGCATTTTTTACATAAGAGATAAAGAACTGACTTTTCTTTTTGCAAAAGACTATTTTAGACTGAAGAATAAGCATTTATGTGTCCCTGTATGCATTATATCACACAAATACAAATTACAGTATTTCTTTATGTGCAAAATTAGCCTGAACAGAAAAATGACATTAAAATATGCTCCTATTCAGATTCTCGAATCTATATTCCATAGCCTTATTGTTCTTTGAGGAAAAGTTGCAGCTAAAGAGATGTAATTCATCTCCAGCCTTTTCCTTTTATGGGGAATATTTTGTGTTGACATACTGACTTTTATAAGAGTTGAGTTTGTTTATGTTTCAGGTGGCTTTGATCTGGATGAACTTTTCTAACTATCATGACTTCAAATTTTAGGAGATGAATTAACTAATAATAATTTCCAGAGTAAAAAGGTTACTGTTGTTGCTCTGTTTGCAAGAAGAAAATGTAATTTGCCATATAAGAAAAAACTGGAGACAAAGATGTTTACATTTTTTTATCTGACTGGTTTTGTTGCATTAGTTTTTTTTTTCTCCGTGAGCTTTTTTGTTGTGTTGTTATTATTATTATTATTAAATAACTCTATGCCTTCTCCTTTCACTCATGCCTAAACTAGCTTGTGTTTTGGAAACATGTGGGGTGACTAGGTGAGTGAATGTGACATAAATGAAGTGTCCTAAGTTCAGCAGTAGCAGTCATTTTTCTCCTTCTCGGAGAGCAAAATTTAGCCTCTTCAGGAACCTTCTCAGTAAGGTTCCATGGGATATCGCCCTAGAGGGCAGGGGGGCCCAAGACTTTTGGTTGATATTCAAGGACCACCTGCTGCAAGCTCAGGAGTGTTGCATCCCAATTAGAAGGAAGTGCTGCAGGAGGGCCAGGAGACCGCCTTGGATGGATAAGGAGCTTCTGAGGAAACTTCAAAGGAAAAAAAGAGGCTTAT
>JAOEHX010049357.1:1999-15382 GCA_025448015.1 Bolborhynchus lineola | reverse complement strand
GGCGGAGGCACCGAGCGGACAGGTCCGGGCCGCGGGACGGGACGGGACGGGGAGCGGGAGCGGGCGGGACGCGCGGGGATGTCTGCGGGCGCGGGGCAGCCCCCGGTGCCCTCCGCGGTGCAGAGTGGTCGGCTGGGTGGGGAGCCCTGGTTCTCCCCTGTGCCCCGCGGTTCCCTCGCTTCTACCCAGCGGGGGATGTGCTCCGTGCCGGAGGGTGCCTTTCCCTCTGGGCCGGCTTCCAAACGCGGTTTCAAACCGGGATTTGGGGAGTTTTGGTGGTTTTGGGGCTGGGGGGTGGGGTGGAGTGGGTTCTTTGTGCTCGCAGCTGTAACGGAACAACGGGAACGCGTGTGTGGAAACGGGAGCTGCGGGACCCCCGTTACCCGCCTCCATCCTCCCGCACCCTCTGCCGGGGAGCCCGGCCCTGACCCAGGGGGGTCCATGCGCCCCATGGCTGTGGGGCTCTGCCTGTGCCCCCCCAGCGGCACGGGGACACCAATTATCAGGTCCAGCTGCTATCTGGGTACCAGAGCCCGCGGGGCTGCCCCTGGGCTTCAGCATGAGGGGGGATGAATGCCGAAGGTAACCACCGGATCCCTTCCTCCTCAGAGCCCGCTCCGCCGTTCTCCAGCAGCGACATCGTTCATCCAGTCAAGGTGGACGAGAGCGGCTCCTTCCTGTCCTATGACCTGTCCCACCGAGCCCTCCACCGCAGGTCCCCTTCCTCCAGGAGCAAGTTTCTTGCCTTCTATGAACTGCATTACCAAGGCCAACCCCTGAAATTCAACCTGAGCCTCAACAACAACCTCCTGGCACCCGGCTTTGTCACCGAGAGGCGGTTTGGGGGCATCGCCAGTGCCAAGATCCAGTCTCACACCTACAACTCCTGCCATATGATCGGGGAGGTTCGGAGCCGGGTGCTGCAGGGGGGTCCGGCCGCGCTCAGCACCTGCGATGGCCTGGTGAGTACAGACCCCTCCTCTGTAGGTCAGAGCAGGAGCTATGGGAAAGCCTTTTTGCTGCTGGAAGCAACAGCAAAGCTCCTCCCGAGAGCAGTGAGTTGGGATCCTCATCCTGTAGGTCTGGTGCAGCTGTGGATGAGCTGACTGCAGATTTCCCATGGATTCCAACAGTTTGGGAACTCTCCAGGAGTGTTTACTTGTTTGTGATCGAATTCCCAAAGAGCAGTTCTCATTTCTCCTTCTAGTGCTAAACGTGGGACGATGAGGATCACATTGAGAGCAAAGCGCTGGGTGCCCGGGGTGTTCAGATAACACAGCTGGCGTGCAGGGAAACCACTTTGTGTTTTGTGACCACCTCCACTGCCCTTTTCCACTGCAGAGGGGTTTGAAGTCTGGCTGGAAGCTGGACAAGGAAGGCTGAAAGCCTGCTCGAGTGAGACTGTTGTGTCAGCACTTAGACAGGGGAATTCAGGACTTAAACCGTAGTATCCCAGATTGGTTTGGGTCGGAAGGACCTTAAAGCTCATCCAGAATTAAACTCCTCTTTGTGAATTAAACACAGACAGGAGAGCAAAAAAAGAAGTTACTTACTGGATAATTTTGCACCCATGTATTGTGTCACTTGAAAACATCCATTCCATTGTGGTGTTTGGTGAACACCATCATTGGGGTCTGTCAAGTGTGTTGAAAATGAGCAGCGTCGTGCAGATGCTGGGGATTAGTATTGGTTTTTAAGAAGCGGAAGAAGTTGTTCGCTCACTAAAGGCGTCGGCACAAGGTTGTGAGGGGGTCTGCAGCCCATGAACAGTGAGCAGAACTCAGCCTGAAGTTGCTTTAAACCTTCTCTACCCAGTCTTGAAATAAGCACTGCTCTCTGTCTGCAAAATGCTGCTGCAGAAGGCCCGGAGCGACCGGTTGCATCTGAGGAGGTCTGCCTCAGAACACACCTCTGCTGCTGCAACGCTTGCTCACAACGCTGGCGCTGCGCTACAGCCAAAGGGTCCTTTGGGCTCCCCAGGGTGTCTCCAAGAAGGTCAGGAGAGGTGCAGGGGGAATGGTCTGAGGCTTTATGTGTGCTCTGGCTCTCTGGAGAAGGCATTTCTCAGTGTCCCTGCGTTCCCTGAGCTCTGCACTGTCAGACACCCATTGGGCTCACCACCCATCTGTGCTTTGTGGTGGGACCTCTTTGGCTTCTTCCTGTCTTACCAATCATTCCAGGCTGGCTTGTTCTCTTTTGTCTGGGAGTTTAGAGCTTAAAATAGCCATAATACCAGTTGCAACTCCTCTCCCGTTCCCAGGTTCTTCATGTGGGTCTGTACTAGATGCAGACAGCTTCACAGTGGCACTTTGTCTCTCCCTGCCAGAAAGGCGTATTCCGGCTCATGGATGAGGACTACTTCATCGAGCCAGTGTCCAGCAGCGTTCAGGAGGATGGAGCAGCACAGCCCCACAGGATATACAAGCGCCAAGCGCCCGAGCTGGGGGCAGAGCCAGGCGGGAGGCCACCAGCTCCGCAGGAGACTTGTGGTGTGCAAGGTATGGTCCCCTTCCTCTCGCAGTTCTCAGTGAGCCAGCAGCAGCCGTGGTCTGTATGAAGCACATCATACATAAAGGAAGCAGGTCCAAGCCTTAATCCACTGCATCACCTCCATAGACTCATTAAACCGCGCATTCAGCTCCCACCTCAATCTCCAGCACCCATCAGTGACCCTCACTGCTCTTAGTCTGTTTTGATGGGGGTTCCCTTTGCCACGTAAGCTGGCAAGAGGGGAAACCCCTCAGCCCAAAATAGTGACCCACCACGATGCTGCTGGTGGGTGAGTGTCTGACAGCCTGGAGCGGCTCACGGGGGGCAGCCCCATGGCCCCGGGGGTGCCAATGCAGCCATTCCCCAGGCAGTTTTATCATGGGAGGGCTCATTTGACCTGCTGGTCGGGAGAACTCACCCACGAGCATCGCTGTGCATAGGCTTGGGGTTATTTTTCTCCTGCCCATTTCCTGTGTTCGCTTACGTTTGTCACACACAAGACTCAGCCCGTGCTGAACCTCGGGGCTCTCATCCTCCTCCCCTCCTGGGCCTGTTGCAAAGCCTCCCGTGACATGCAGGCTGAGGGCTTGTTTTCTTCCCTTGTAAACACCGGTTTCTGACCGGCCGGGGCCTGGGGCTTTCAGAGTGAAACGCGGTCGCTGCCCACAGTCAGTGTGTGTGGGGCAGAGGGTTCGTGCTGGTTCCTGCTCCTCGGTCTCGAGCACATGGGTTGGAGAAACTCCCAAAGCCAAGATTTCAAGTCCTGAGGAATTCAGCGCATCCCCAGCAGCTCACGGGCGCTTCACTCCTCATCTGCATCAGTGGAGCTGCATCTTCACGCGGTGCATCTGGGTTTGCACATTTCTTAGAGCTCTCTGCTTTCAGAAACTGGGAGTTTTGGTGGTTTGGTTTGGTTTTCCTATAATCAGGTTATTCTCAGGCATTCTTCTGTTAATCTGAGCTTATCATTTAACCTATGGTAACAATCATAATGGCTCCTTCTAGACTTCAAAGTCTATTCATGGTAAATGAATTTCACTGGGTGTAGTAGAGCCCATGCGGATCCCCACTGCAATCTGAGCTACCAGAATGGATGTGAAGTGTGCCCTGGGGAGGAAACCAGAAGTCTGCAGGACTTTAATGACTGCAAACCTTTTGTTTTGTGTGATGGATTGCTGGGTTTCTTTGCAAAACACCATGCAGCCAGCTGGTGTTAGGCTGTAAGGTGTCGTTTAGCTTCTGTCAGTACCGAGGGCAGGCTGTGTGTGCAGCTGGGCAAGAGTCTGAGAAGGACCTCAAAGGGAAAATGCCTCCCTGGGAGCCCTCTGCCCCATCCTCTCTGCAGTTCCTTCACGTCCTGGCTGGAAGCTCAGCAGCAAAGGAGACAATGGGAGCAAGCTCCAAGGAAGCTGTTGCGATTAAACTGTCACAGTGGTATTAGCAGTGCATCAAATTATCGAGATAGCTGGGATTTTTCAGGCTGGGGATAGAACACTCTTTCACAGCTAACGTGCAGTATAGTCCATGAAATGTGAAAGTCCATTGTTGAAGTGAGGCTGGGCCCGTAGAAACTGGTCATAAAAGCAATTCCCACTGTGTGGGATGTGGTTTGTAAAGCCTTTACCCAGCTTGGGGCTGACCCTGACCTTGATCTTGGAGCAGCGTCACAGGAAAAGTCTCTGCTTGAGAATTCCCAGTTGCTGGTGTGCGTGAGGAGCATCCGAGCTCCCCTCCGGTCCCTTTGCAGCCCTGTGAATGTTCCCGTTGTGTATCCATGGGAAGGAGCAGGGGTCAGTCTCCGTGTGGCTGAAGGGCTCTCTGTGCGGTGCTGCAATGCCCCAGCCGTGCCCAGGACACCGTTGGTCTTTGGGATTTGGCTCGAAGCATCAGTTCAGTGTTAGGGGTGCAGAGCATACTGTATTGGGGAACTGTCTCTGCCTGCAGCTTTGGGGTGACGGTCAGAAACGTTGGGGTTGTTGCTCGGTGGTGCACGCTCGGGCATCTCCTGATGATGTTCTAGCAAAGTTGCAAACATTTCATCAACACAAACCCAAAGTCTTTTTTCTCCTCCTTTGATCCCTCAGAATCCCAGGAGAGGTCTGAGAAGCGGAGGGAAAGATGGGAACAGAAGCAGCACAGGAGAAGAATAAAGCAGCGCTCCATCAGTAAGGAGAAGTGGGTGGAAACGCTGGTGGTGGCAGACACCAAGATGATAGAGTACCACGGGAGCGAGAGCATTGAGAAGTACGTGCTGACCGTGATGAACATGGTGAGTCCTGCTCCTCCCGAGCCGGCTCCTCAGGGACGGGGCTATGAGGCATAAAGAGCACTGGGCTTGCCAGGACTCATCCCTGGTGGGACCTCACTAAACCTCTCCCCACCCACCCCGTGGCTTTTCTGCACTGCTCAGTGCTGCATCCACCACGGGAGGATGGGTTGGGGTCAGTGAGCCCGAGGCCAGAATCTCAGTGCAGGGGGACTTGGGCACAGGGATGAAGCTGAAACCACCCTGAGACCTGTACGAGGGCCACCCATGACCCTCTGCATGACAAGGAAATCTCCTTACAGGAGGAGAAACCTAAAGGGACGTGGTGCTTAAGCTCAGAGTCCGTTGAGCTGCCATGCCCACAGAGGGATCCAGTGCTCGCACTAGCCTGGTTAGCAGGAGAGACGGGAACACCGTTCCTGGGAAGGTGCCGTTTAGGACAGTTAGGGGAAGGAGAACCAGACTGTGGGGGTCCCCACTGGGAATCTGTAAGGGCTTGCAGGTGCCTTGAAGAGACAGGTAAGTCACTGTGGGCTGGTTCAGTCCCTTCACTCTCCTGCTGCTGTGGTAGCGCCTATTTGCACTTCAGAAGAGAGCTTTGGTTGATGGCCAGACAAGAGGGTGGGATTGGGCAGAGGACCTCAGCAGCATCCCTGGGTTTCTGGGGTTGATGAAGGCACGCAGGGAGGTCAGGCTTTCCTTGAGCTGTTAAACATCCCTATTAGCAAAGGCAGAGGTGTTCCCCCGGGCGTTCCTGGTTGAGTTTCAATGTGCTACTCAGATCATATCAATTTTATATGGGTATCATTGCACTCCAAACGCTTTAGTCCAGGTCTGCATCTGGGCTTGGTTTGGGGAATTCCTGGAGATGTTGTCAACCACATTCGGTGGCTTCCCCTGGAGCTGTGCTCCCCTGCGGATGTCCTTCCCAGCAGTGACCCGGGGCAAGGGCTTTCCTTCAGGCTTTATTTCTTTGGCTCTTGCTGTTGCAGGTGGCAGGTTTGTTCCACCACGCCAGCATTGGGAACCCCATCAACATCGCCATAGTGCGACTCATCCTGCTGGAGGAGGAAGAGGTGAGAAGAAAACACAGTGACTCAGCCTCCGCCTGGCAGCCAGGCTGGGGCACACCGAGAGCTGGCCCTGAAAGCCCATAACCTCTCTCTTGTGCTTCTTCACGGCGTGGATGAGCTTACATGGGAGAAATGCAGGTGCCTGTGCCTTGCTTCCCGTGGTGGGCTGCAGCCTCGGTAAGGTCAGGGCATGGCCAGAGGAGCTCTGAAGTCTGCTTCCCATGATAATTCATGGTAGCTCAGCACTGCCACCGGTAGCAGGGGGATGTGAATCACTGGAGGTTTGTGCTCCCAGCTGCAGCAGGGGCTCTTGGGGATCCTGATGCCACTCAGGTGGGCTCCCAGCTGCATCCTTCGTCATCAGCCAGGATGGGATATTTTCCTGCAGTGTTTCTTAACCCCCATTACCAGATGGTATAATGTTTTGGTTGAATCACAGATGAAAAGAAAGCAGCAAGGGTCTGTATTCCCACCCAGCACTCTATTCCCACCCAGCACTCTATTCCCTGAAATCAGACCCCTCCCCACTGCATCCTAAAACCCAGACAAACCCAGCAGCAGTATCACAGCAGACTTTTATTTACATTGGCAGGAGGATCTGAAGATCTCCCACCATGCAGACAACACCTTGAAAAGCTTTTGCAAATGGCAGAAGGGCATCAACATCAAAGGAGATTCCCATCCCCTGCATCACGACGTCGCTGTCCTGCTCACAAGGTATTGTGCCCATTTTATTCTGTAGTGCTATTCTGGCAACTAGAAACATCTGCAGGCAGGGGGGAGTCTCAGTGGAAGCTGTTGAGAACTTGTCTGCGTGCCTAAGCCCTACTTGGCCACTTGCACATCAGATGTGTAACGTGAAATCTGAAGGTAGCCTGGTCCTGGTGCTGGAGCTTAGGTTTAAACATAGAAACAGCTCCCAGTTGGGTAGAAGTGGCAGTTTCCAAACCAGGTTTTCACCATGGCCCT
Source organism: Bolborhynchus lineola (assembly GCA_025448015.1). NCBI lineage: Eukaryota > Metazoa > Chordata > Aves > Psittaciformes > Psittacidae > Bolborhynchus > Bolborhynchus lineola. The sequence goes on along the minus strand of JAOEHX010049357.1, from coordinate 8,584 downwards.
GTTGCCAAGCCCAAGAATGGCTGGATCCTTCCAGGAGGTGTACACAGGGCTTAACTCTCCTTTTTCCCTTGGAGGCTAATGCAGATTGGCAGAGGAGCCTCTGAGAAGGCCCCTGACCTCCCATGAAGCTCTCAGGAATTCGTACCTCTGGCCAAGTTTCTACACCTTGCAGTCAAAGAAAATCAGTTTGATGGTTTCAGGCTGCAGGGATTTGGCTGCTGGAGGTATCCTGGTGGTTTGTGTGATGATTCACAACCTGCAACAGTTTTGTCTTCTTTAGGCGGTTTGCTTTGTAGCAGAAATAAAGCACTTAAGGCCCTGCACTTCAATGGAGTTGTTCTTCCTGGGTGGCTGGAGCTGCTCTGCCCTGGACCGCAGCGCTCCTGGGATGTGCTTCCCCAAGCAATGTAATAATTGCTTCGTTATTCCCAGCATCAGCTTTATTTACACAACGGAAGAACGTAGCCAGGCTGGCTAGCACTTCCCATCAATCAGGCTTCATAATAAGCCAGGGACACCGGGAGAGTAAAGGGGAAGGGAAAGGCTGTAAATCTTTCCGTTGCGGAAAGACGTTGGATGTCTCCATTCTCACTTCTGTTTGGCCCGTGTCCGTGTGTCTTCCGCATGGGCTGGGATGCATCCCGTGCTCCTTCCCGCCTCAAACCCCCTCTCTGCTCTGTGTCTGTGTCGGTCACCCAAGGAAGGACATCTGCGCAGCGATGAACAGACCCTGCGAGACCCTGGGGCTGTCCCACGTGGCGGGGATGTGCCAGCCCCACAGGAGCTGCAACATCAACGAGGACACGGGGCTGCCGCTGGCCTTCACCGTGGCCCATGAGCTCGGACACAGGTACCAGCAGCTTCCTCCTCCTCTCCTCTGAGGGAGGAGTTGTCCTGGGTTGCTGATGCTGAAGGTTTTGGAGAGGAGGGTTGCCCATTGAGAAGTTTTAAAGTAGGACCTGTGTATTGAATCAGCAACAGAAGTTCGCTTGCCATAATTTCAATTGCATTTTGACAAGACCACTTGAACATCATAGTAAATAGTATGGAATCACAGAGTCAGAGAGAGGTTTGGGTTGGAAGGAGCCTTAAAGCTCATCCAGTTCCAACCCCCTGCCACAGGCAGGGACACCTTCCACTAAAGCAGCTTGCTCCGAGTATCTTTGTGCGGTAAAACCACCTCCTTGGTCAGTTTAATGAACCTGAGCTCGTTCCATGTTCCCGTTATTTGTTGCTTGGCTGAGTTTTCACTAAGAAAGCTGAGCTCAAAGCATGGCACAGAGTTCGGAGCCATGTCCCTGCTGTCACCGAGTGTCCCACAGAGCCAGGGACAATGTCATGAGTCCCCCAGAGCTGGGATGGTTTGTGGTGTCCGGTGCTGGGTGTTGTGCTGGGAGCAGAGAGGCTGCGCGGTTGTAGCGGCGTGCAGCTCACCTCTCCTTTGTGGGGCTGTGCTCTTACACAGTTTTGGGATTCAGCATGATGGAAGCAGCAATGACTGTGAGCCAGTTGGGAAAAGACCTTTCATCATGTCTCCACAGCTCCTGTATGACACGTCCCCACTCACCTGGTCCCGCTGCAGCCGGGAGTACATCACACGATTCCTCGAGTAAGTCCTCCCTTCCTCTTCTTCCTCACTCGGGGGTGCTGGGGGTGGCTCAGGGCTTGGGTCTGAGTGGGAGCTGACCCAGGAGTCAGGGGACGCTTTTGTCCCCTTTGGCTGCCTCAGTCCTCACTGGGAAGGATGGGTTTGAGCACAGCAGCAGCACGAGTGGTTGGGCAGTGGCACAGCGCTTGGAGCTTGGGCAAACGAAGCCAGAGGTTTTCTTCGATGCTCGGTGCGGTCTTCAGTGCTCTGCAGCTGATGTTTGCATGGAGGCAGGAGGCATCATGTGAGGAAATGACCCTGAGCCAAATTCTTCTGTGCATTTGTTTATTTTTAGCACCCCGTGGCTGAGTTTTCAGCCCGTTGTTATTAAGTTCCTAGGAACAGAGCCCAGAGGTTTACGTTTCTCGGCCAGTGGCTTGCACTGGGGAATCGTTTGCCTTCCTTGCTACAGGAAGGTAAGAAAACAGTGAGAGCATCAGCGAGAAACAGCGATGCGCAGAGAGGGGTGAGGACCATGGGGGGGCTGCCTGGGGCTGAGCTCTGTTTCCAAATCCCATCCTGGAACACATGGGCCTGGCTCCACGCAGGCGGAATGGTGGTTGATTTGTGGCTCTTGGTGGAACAAAGCTTTCTCATATTCAGTGTTCTTGGCCTTCTGCTTTTAACCTTCACTTCGGAGTTAAGAATTTCCTGCTTGCGATAACCTTGGGCTGCGATGGGGAAGAAAGGGAGCAGCTGGATGCTTCCCCACTGGGGTTTGGGTCTCTTTGTCCCCAGAGAAGGGGCAGCTCTTCCTTGAGAGTGGAGCAGATCCTGGCAGGCATCTTCCACTGGCTGTGACATCCCCCAGGCAAGGGAGAGGCTCATTGCCAGCGCAGAGTTGAGTGCCTTATAATAGGATGTTGGCAGGAGAATGGGAAGGAATGAGCCAGAAAATGAGACCCAGCTGACCTGGGGCTGCTGGATGTGCTTGGAAGGGACCTTGCGTTTGAAGGCAGAAATTGCACTCAGATGATGATGATTATTTTACAGAAGTTTATTATTTTACAAGCACATTTAAGCATCTTTGAGCCCTTTTTGGCATTCCATGATTCCCCCCTCTAACCCTCGGAGGAGTCCGAAGATGCTCTGAGGCTCTTTGCTCCCCACCCTCACACTGACATGAGCTCTTTCACAGCCTGGCTGCTGGAACACCCTTATGAAACGGGATCCAGTGTCTCATGGACACCCTGCCCGCACCACAGGCATGCGATGCCATAGAGCTGCCTCCCTTCATCTCAGCAGCAGCCTCGCACAGCCGCACATTGCCCCATCTCCCTTCAGCCTTTCCTCCGGACCAGAGAACCACATTTTCAGCCCCTTTGCACAATGGTTGTCTACCTTTACCCTTCCATGGGCTCCCTCCAGCCGCTCCCTGGGGCCTGGGGATGACCGGTCTTCCCCTGCCTCGGAGTTCTGCCAGCTTCCCTGTTTGCGCAGCTGATTCTTCCCAAACTCCACTTTGTTTTCATTGAATTCCGTCTTGGCTTTTTGGAGCCTTCCTCCACTTCTCCGAGAGCTTTTGGAATGTTAATCCTGCTCTCAGCTGTAGCTGCAGATCCTCCCAGCCTGCTCCCATCTGGAGGTTTAATCAGTCTGCCATCCACTCCATCACCCGGCTCATTAATGAACGACCGAAGCAGGCAGACCCTGCGTGGTTTCAGTGCAGAGTGTGGTTTATTGCATACCCCTGCCAAGCCACAGGGAAACTGCTGCCAGTTTTTTGCTGGCTCACAAATGTGTTTGGGCCAATTGAAGGCACCAGCAGGATGGTTGTAAAATATTTAATGAAGAAATGGATTTTGAACGTAGCGCTGGAGAGCTGACAGCAAATCTAAATCAGCCCCCATGCTGGGACAGAGACCTGTCCCGTAAGCTGGGACAAGACAGAAAGTGACTCAAAGCAGATCAGAGGATGAGGAGGGTTGTGGTGGTTTGGGGGTGATGTGCACCATCCCATGTGCTAGTACCTGAATGGACAAGCTCGTCCTGAGGAGCCCCAGTGTCATAGAACCATAGAATGGTTTGGGTTGGAAGGGACCTTGGAGCTCCTCCAGTTCCAACCCCCTGCCACAGGCAGGGACACCTTCCACTAGAGCAGCTTGCTCCAAGCCCCATCCAGCCTGCCTGGGAGAGGAAGGATGCTCCTGCTGTTGTGAACTCGGAACAGAGACTTTCAAGCCCCTGGGCTGCTGAAAACAATCGGACTTTTCCAAAAGGGAAGCTGCTTATGAAGCAATATGAGGTATTTTAAGAGCTGACTGCAGCCAAGTGAGCTGTTTACCGGTGTAGACTTCACTGGGGCGGGATGGGAAGGGAGGAAGGGGTGGTGGTTCGCTGAGCATCACCCCATGGGACAGCCGTGCTGCTGACCCTTGTTTCTGTGTCGCTGGTTTGGGTTAAAAAGGAATCTTGTTTCATGTTCATTTAAACCTCTTCCCCCTCACAAGGAGCCCGGGTAACCTGATCTGCTGAGGAGCCCTGGCTGGGGGCTCTGCCTGGCTGGGGACACGTCTGTTTAAGTCAACAGTGAAAGCTGTTAGTGACAGTTCCTTGTGGTGCTGTGAAGTATCGTAGCAAAAGCCCTTGGAGCAGAGAGCCACATCCAGGGCTGTCCCTGCAGCCCCGCAGCCTCAGTGGCTCAGCTGTAGTATCTCTGCTGTCCTGTCCAGCACGGTTTGTAGCAGCGGATATGAGGGTGAATGCGTTTTGTGCTGGCAGCCAACTTCATTTCTATGAGCAGGGCATTGACCCGTGGGTTGTGGTGTCCATGGGGGTGTTTCTGGGGTCAGAGTGATGCATGAACATGGGGACAGCATCTGTTTCTGAGCAGGGAAGTGTTTGCTCAGTGGAGCTCCTCCCCTTGAATGGTGAAAGGGGGGTCCTGACTGGGGGCCTGGTCACAGAGCAAAAATCCAGGGGGTTATTCCAAGGAGAAAGGGTGTTTGTGGCTTCCTGACAGGGGTGTCTCAGAGGGGAAAAGGGGAGGGTGCTGCTGCCTTTGCCTTCCCCATAACCCCCTATTCCCAGGGGCTGTGGGGTGATCACCCCAGGAGCAGGTACCCCAAGCGCCCACCCGTGTGCTGGAGCACCCCTGGGGTTGATTGGAGAGCCGGGGTCACATCGGCAGAAATCCCGATTGCTCCTCATCGTGGTGGGACATGGATGAGACGTTTGGTTCCTCCGTCAGCCGCTGCTGGAGCTCTGTACGGGTGTGCGGGGCGGTGGTGACGCTGCTGTGACCTCTGTCTTGCAGCCGGGGCTGGGGGCTGTGCCTGGATGACCCCCCAGCCCGGGAGGTGCTGGACTATCCCTTGGTACCCCCGGGGGTCCTCTACGACGTGGGCCACCAGTGCCGGCTGCAGTACGGCGCCTACTCCACCTTCTGCGACGACATGGACGTAAGCAGTGGGTCCCCCCCCCCGACTTAACGGGGGTGGTGCAGCTCTGAGGGCCTCTCTGGGGGTGGGGGCTTTGTGTCCGCTCCCTGCAAGTTAAATGGGTGCTGATGGGGTGACCGTCGCAGTAACCACGTCCCGCGCATCTGTGCTTTCCTGCAGAGCGTCTGCAGCACGCTGTGGTGCACGGTGGGGAGCACGTGCCACTCCAAGCTGGACGCTGCTGTTGATGGCACAGCGTGCGGGGACAACAAGGTAACGGGGACCAGGGAGCCCCGGCCCCGCGCACAGGGATGGGCTCAGCTCGCTGCCCCTGCTCTGCTCAAACCCCACTGCTGCCGGGGAGGGACTGCTCCAGGGAAGCTGAAGGTGCCTTGAGGAGGTGGAACCGCAGTTCCTTACCATGGCAGGAGAGCACAAGGCTTGTCTGCATTTGCTGCAGTGGTGGGTGCTCGTCTGCAGAGCTCGTACCCCTGCAGGGGAAGCGCCTTTCCCACACAGAGAGGGTCCAGGAGCACCCGTGACAGCTCAGTGGGTGCTGCATGGGGTGTGCAGGGGACCAGCGGTCTGCAGCCAGCTCTGGTCAGCCTTGCATGGGTGACGATGTGCAGCGGTCTGCAGCCCTGGAACAAAGCTGTCGCACGTTGCTCCTCTGGAACAGGGTTTTCCTGCCGTAGGTAGCACAGGACTGCAGGGTTACAGAAGCAGCTGGAGATGTCCCTCATGGATAGGTTCGGTGTTCCCTCCCCTGGCCTCAGAGCACCAGGAATGGCCATGGCCTTGGGCATTACTCCTTGTGACACCTCTACTTTGCCTGTGGCTGTGCGTTGCCGGTTCTCCCCTCTGGCTGAGGGCTCCCAGGGCAGCTGTGGCTGTGTTCCCTCAGGCAGATCCTCAAAAGAGCCGAGCATCTCCGCATTCCCCATTGCTTCGAGGGGTGCGGGGCTCTGGCAGACCCCAGCTGACCCCAGGTCCCTCCACGCGAGCGGAGCATGGATGCTCCTGGAGCAACATGGGCGCTGGGCTTCCGTGCTCCCCGCGGCCGGGCTCTGCCTCACTGTCAGTTACTGCCTCCTCAAACGGTGTTTTCTGTCCCTCTGCAGTGGTGCTTCAATGGCGAGTGCGTGCCCGTGGGCTTCCGCCCCGCCGCCATCGACGGTGCCTGGAGCTCCTGGAGCTCGTGGGCTGCCTGCTCCCGCAGCTGCGGCGCCGGCGTGCAGAGCGCAGAGCGGCAGTGCAGCAGCCCCACGTAAGTGAGCCTGCGCCCATCCATGGGGCCCGGGTTAGGAGAGGAACCCAACGCTTCCTGACCACCCCATGAAGGATGGCAAAACCCTCTGCTCCGCTCTGGGGAGACCCCCCCTGCAGTCCTGAGTCTGACTCAAGAGGGACGTGGAGGTGTTGGAGCGAATCCAGAGGAGGCCGTGGGGATGCTGCAGGGATGGAGCAGCTCTGCTCTGGGGCCGGGCTGAGAGCGGGGCTGGGGCAGCCTGGAGAGGAGAAGGCTCTGAAGGGGAGACCTCAGAGCAGCTCCAGGGC
>JAOEHX010049355.1:24127-35024 GCA_025448015.1 Bolborhynchus lineola | reverse complement strand
CAGGGATGGGGCAGCCACAGCTTCTCTGGGCACCCTGTGCCAGCGCCTCAGCACCCTCATAGGGAAGAACTTCTGCCCAAGAGCTCATCTCAGTGTCCCCTCTGGCAGTTAAAGCCATTCCCCTCTCCTGTCCCTCCATCCCTTGTCCAAAGCCCCTCCTCAGGTTTCTTGTAGGACCCTTCATCTTCCTCCTTGGCTGTGGTCACACTCCTGCCCCAGGACTGTTGCATCACAGGGAGCCAAAAGCGTTTTTCCTTTTCTACAAATCCTCACTGTCCTTTTGACTACCTTTTTTGACTATCACCAACCCTGCTTTGCAGCTGCAGAGACTCAAAAGAGCTCCTCTGACTTCCACATCAGCTCTCCTGATTTATATCAGCTCTATTTTCAATCACCATTTTTCTTACCTCTACTCACAGATGAATGTCTCTGGGAGAAACCTGGAGTGTGGTACCAGGTGAGGTGTCACTGGTGGGGCAAGCAAAGCTTCAACACACCCCTGATTCCCACATTCTCCTCCCACTGTGTTTAGGAAACATCAAAATGCTTTGGGAAGTTTCTGCTGCTGCTCAGAACTTAGATCACTCCCTCACAGACAGAAAAGGGCTTCTTTGTTGTTAAAAACAGGCTTGGGAAGCTGTCCTGACCCCTTTGCTGTAGAACACAGCTCTGAAGCCCTCCAGAGGAGAGCAGGGGCTTCACTGGTGGTTTCAGTCGTTCTTCAGGTTCATGCATACACGAGGGTTGAGCCTGGAGTCCTGTCACACTCCAGCACAGGGAATTACAGTTCTGCCAACCTGAGTTTCTCTCCCACTGTCAATTAAATGTGTTGGGTTTTGCTTCCTGTCCTCAGCAAAGTGAAGGTGTCCCAAGCACTGTGTGCTCCTTGTCACACATTGCTCTCCTTCCCAGAGCCAGCCATGTTTGGTGAGACACAGAATGATCTCCACTGATCCCAGGGCTGTGATGCTCCATGGTCCTCCAGCGGAAAGGTGCTAGAGGGGAAAAGGATCATTATAGGATGACGGTTGTGGAGCTGTAACCCTTATGTTCACCAGGATAAAATTCAGCCCCAGCAACCTGGAAACATCATCCTGAGCACATATCTGTGAGTCACAAACAGAGTGGCCAAAAATCCTTAGTATGGATTTCTGGTTTCATGCTCAGTGACACTCACTGGCAATAACAGGGAAGGGGACGATAGCGCTGGAGGGATAAAAAGAGGAGAGGAAAGGGAGAGGAGAGGAGAATGGACAAATCATTCACCCAAAAGCAAATTCCCATGGCCCCACTGCCTGGATGGTGTTGGAACAAAGGCGAGAGGCAGAGCTATCCACACAGCATCCCACAGGAGGTCATTGGCTCAGTGTAGAGAAGAATCCACTTCTCCTGAATGCTTTTTCTGTATTCTCAGAGGCTTTGTCATACCGAGGCTGTTGACATCCTGTTAAACATCCATGAAGAGACAGGAATGCTACTGGCTAATAGGCGACCTCCAGCCACCCCACACCCACTCCCCCATATGTCACACAGAACCTGAAAGCAGCATCTCCATCCTCCTAAGACAGGAGCTGAAACAGTCAAGACTGTGGGCTCTCCTCAAATGAAGCAGGGAGAAGTGTGCAGAAGCCAGGCTCTGCGAAGAGCCACCATAGCTGGAGCTGGGGGAGTGCAGCATCTGATGCCCACAGAGGCTTTGGCATTTGCAAAGGCTTTCCCCTCCAGCCAAGTGGGTGAATTCACTGCCAGGAATGGAGCCAGGTCTGGAGCCAGATCTGCATCTCCTCTGCTTGCTGAGGATGCTGCTTCAGGGATGCAGCCCCTGCAGCAGGGACTTGAAGCTGCTTCTTGTTCTTGGAATACCACCTCATCCTTTCCTGACCCAGGGGCCAGCGCTCCTCATGCTGGGCCCTGCGCCCCTGGCTCCTCCTGTGCCTCTATGGAAGTGCCTGTAGGCTTCATTTTCCTCCCTGTTGCCTGCAGGCAGCCATGGGCACCGAGTCCAACTCTGTCACTGTAACTGCTGATTTCATAGCACAGGGATCCATGTGGTGTAAATAAGGAGCTCATTTCCTGCCTTTACATCCCTATTGAAACCACAGGGGGATGGATCAGAGGCCAGGCTGCAAATTCACATCTGGGATAAACCAAGGCTATTTTCTGGGAGGAAAAATGCCCCAGGGACCTTCTGTTCAGAGGCAGATCCTCTTTTGCTGCAGGCCTGAGGAATTCAGTCCAGTTCCATGCTACTACCCAGAGCATGGGGCATGGAGGACAGGCAGTTCCTGCTATCTCTTGCCTTCCCCATGCATGGAAGCTGCAGGGCAAGGGATGTTTCAGTGCTTCAGAACTGTTCTGAATTGAACATTTTCTTTCCATTTTCAAAAGAAAATTGAACATTTTCTTTTGTAATTATAGCAATATAGAAAAAAATGTAAATGGGAATTTTAATAACAGTATAACAGTAACCAGATCTAATCTCTAACCTTTGGAAACAGAAAGAAGCTGCTTTATCTGTGAGGAAGCACAACCTCTCCCCAGCAGTGATGGGAATTTGTGGGAGTTAAATGAACTGAGGCAGAGCTCCCCTCTTGCTCGCTGAATGTAGGAGAAACAGATTGAGGATTATTGCAAAGGGAAAAGTTCCAAAGTCCAAGTGAGTTCACCAAGCACTCCCCATGTGCAGGCACACACGTGCAGGGGGAGCAGCCCCTGTGTCACACTGAGACACAAGGAGAAGCAGCACACAGATCCCATAGCAGGGCTTTGCACTCTGAACCAGAGAGCTGCTGCTGTTATTATTTCTCAGTCTTTCAGGATGTGTCCTGCTACATACAGCACTGCAAAAACAAAGCTTACCTGGGTTTCTTGGCCCTGAATACGAGGATGTTGCCTGGTCTCACAGCTACATCTCCTTTGCACATTATGGTCTGCTTATTGAGCTGCAAAGATGAGATGTGCCCATGGATTCCTCAGAGCAATGGACTTTTGCAAATAAGGTGCAAACATGGCTTTGGTATCCTGGTGATGTCCCTCTGTCTCTTCAGGGCTCCTGCACTTGCATGGCTTTTGTATACCAGCTGGACTTTGGACAATGGCCTGTAGGGACAGGACAGCACAGGGGAATGGCTTTAACTGCCAGAGGGGAGATGGAGATGAGCTCTGAGGCAGATGTTCTTCCTTGTGAGGGTGCTGAGGCGCTGGCACAGGGTGCCCAGAGGAGCTGTGGCTGCCCCATCCCTGCAGTGTTCAAGGCCAGGTTGGACACAGGGGCTTGGAGCAACTGCTCCAGTGGAAGGTGTCTATTTTCTATTACCAGTTTCTTTCCATCAGGTTTCTGTCTCTCAACCCTCTCTTCTAGCACTGGCCAGGTGTGTCCAGAGGACTAACCTAAGCCAAAGCTCATACTCTCAGTAATGGTGCAGCTCTGAATGATGCTCACTAAATCTCTGCACCCTATGGTGAGTTGCCACAGCTGCACAGCCATGTTACAGTGAAATACAGCTTGGCAAATAATGCCCTTGAACTATGTGAGTTTTCCTGCAAACACCGGCTTGACGCAGGTCTTGGAGTCGTCCTCATTTCTACAGCCACACATCGTGCAAAACGTGCTGGGAGAGAAAAGGGAATGTCAAATAAAACCCTCGTCAGCATGCACTGCACATCCCACCCTCTGCAATCAGCGAATCCAGTTTTCCTTTCATTCCCAGACCTCCCCAGACACCATTGCTGGTGGAATTAACCCCGCTTTCTGATGCCCACAGGACTCAGCCCCTGCACAGGCGGGACGATGCCTGCCCTCTCCTGGGCTGATCTGAGAGCTGCTGCGCTGGCTGCGGGCAGCGGCAACTGCACTGTTCACGGCCGCTTTTGGCCGGGGAGAAGAGGGAAGCGGCACAGCACAGAGGTCTAAGGAACAGAGTTCCATAGGGATGCAGTGAAGGCAGCCTGCCCAAGCAGCAGTGCCTGCTCTCAGCGCTGCAGCCTCTTCCACCCACTGCCTTCTGCTCGGCGGTATGGAATTGCTCACGTGCATGGCGAGGATGACCCAGACCTGCCATGCAGCCCTTCCACCCCTCATCCTTTGCTAAACTCTGCAAGCCTGGGGTTCACCTTGCTTTGGTTTCCCTCTCAAACATGAATCCAGACATATTTCAGAGTGCTCTGAGCTCTGTTCAAAGGTCTTTTGAGTCTTCCCATCTTCCAGTCATTCACCTGGCCCAGGAATGACTGGGAATAACTGTCTCATCCCTGGGGATTTTAGAAAAGGTGTAAAATTCACCCATAAAAAGGAACAGAGGCACTTGCAGAGACGGGGCAGGATGTGTCACAGCGTCTGAAAGCACTGTCATCCCTGAAAACTCATTTGCCTTATGCAGAAATCTGCCCTGCTGACAAAAGGCCTGTCTGTCTCTTGTCAGGTCACTGCGTGAGCCCTGCACTTGCTCTTGTGCTGCTCAATCACACATAAAAATGTTGGGTAGTGTCCCTCTGGGCCAGGTCTTCCCATAGCCTCTGTTGATGCCACCTCTCAATGCACCCCACAGTGCTTCCTCACCTGAGCTGCTTCACCCACTGAGAGGAAGAGGAAAGTTTTTGGTCACGCTCCTCTTTGCTTCTGGTTCATGCTGGTGCTCTGAGAGCAGGGTACAAAGGAAAGCTGTTGTGGCACGTATGTGATAGTGCCTCACCACAGATATGGTGGCATAGGTATTCTTCAGGTTGAGCAGCAGGGCAGGAAGGTGGCCATGGATTATGCTTCCCAGCTAGCCTGGAGACTAAAAGTCATGGAAATATGAAGATCATGGACCGAAGACCATGGAAATATAAATCTCCCTACAAAGAGCACAGTTACTGTTAAGGCAGGAAAAGTCTCTGTAGGTCCTGAGGTTTGGAGGCATCTCAGCTTCTGCTCCTCCCATGGTCCCATTACAGTTACTCCCTTCATAGAAGGTAATACCTACCAGGGAAGGTACAATATTACACCCCATATGAAAGCTGGGTCACATCACACCAACAGCGGTGTGGGAGCACAGGGAACTCACCAAGGCAGAGTGTTCATTAATGGTGAGGAACCAAGCAGGGGCTGTCTCCAGCAGGCAGCCAAAAGAGGATGATGTATGCCCACATCTAAAGCAGACAGACCAAAGATCTTCAGCTTTCCCAGTGTCTGCTGCCTCCAGGAAGGGCTCCAGGGAAGCTCCAGTGGTTTGGATACAGCTGCTTTCCCTGAACACCATATTTCAGCTCTCCACTTGTGAGCTGGACAGCAGGAACTGCCTGTAGCTACAGCACAGGGAATGAGAGATGATCCTTCAGCACAAGTCCCACTGCTGCAGCCAAAGAATTGATGGAGTCCGGGCCAATATTCCTGCCCTGCTCCTCCTGTGGGCTGTGACTCAGCCACATGGCTCAGCAGGATGGGAACAGCCCCAGCAGCCACCATCCATGTGACACCCACTGTAACTGCCTCATACTTTGTTTTTTACCCAGGACTTGAGTTTCTCCTTAAAGAGCAAATCCATACAGCACAGCTTCCCCCTGTCTCTGCGTGCTGACTGCAAAGCAAGCCTGATAGTCTAGGCATAAACCACAGGAATCCAATTGTTTTGACATGCTGCAGACTTCATTTTAGCATCCTTCTAGTCCCACATTACCTCCAGCCTGGCCTACTTCTGCTGAACAGCTCTGTTTTCTTTCCTGCCCCATGCCTCTCTGTAGGATCTCACACTGTGCCCATCACGATGGCTTCTGTGCATCTTTCAGCTGTACGTAAGAAGAGCCTCTGTCCCCTTTTCTGAAGCACTTGTACAGTTCAGAACTGCATTTGGTACATTCTGTTTTTGTCTTCTGTGACTATGTTAATGAGAACCCTGGAGCAGTAGCAGGGGGCAATGATCTCTCACTGCTGGGAGGTGGCCACTCTGGGTACCTGTCTGTCCATGTCATCTGCCGAGAGGGAAGAAAGAGTCCTCACCCATCAGAAGTGACAGGAGATCTGAGCTGTGACCTCTGCAGTGTTAAAACTAAAGCAAGCAGAGAATGCTGTGGCAACTCTAACTTAATAAAGGTGCTCCAAGCCCCTGTGTCCAACCTGGCCTTGAACACTGCCAGGGATGGGGCAGCCACAGCTTCTCTGGGCACCCTGTGCCAGCGCCTCAGCACCCTCACAGGGAAGAGCTTCTGTCTAAGATGTAGGCCTAAATCTTTTGGAGAAGAGAAAAATGCCAGTTCACATCACCTCAAGGTTGTCTGTGTCTGGGTTTTCCTTGGTGGCCTGATTGAAGTGGGTATGGAGACAGGGCTTTTGAGTTACAAAGCCAGGAGGTCATCTCAGCAGAGGAAGCTGAGTGCCTCATCAAATTGCCAGCTTTGGAGGCAGACCTGTGATCTTCAACACCGATGTTAATATCTCTCATTTCATGTTATCATCTGCAGCCTGTCTGTGGCTAGGTAATGACTGTGCAAGGTGCTGCAGGCATGCAATCTGGTTCCTTCCATGTGCTTCTCTGCTGACTTGGACAGTTTCTCCTGGCTCAGATAGGTTTGTGACGAAGTGCCTTGAGTGGTAGGACAATCTGAATGTAAGAGTGACTACTGGGTTTGCCAGGTCCCATGGGAAAACCAGAGCTGTTGGACACTGATGGAGTGGTGCCTGGCTAGCTGCTAGGAAGAGAAGAAATCTGGCTTTGTGTTAATGAGACAGGTTGGTACCAGAGTGGTAACAGAAATATCAACAGTGACGGTAACAATATGTAAAAGAAAAGCTCTCACGAGTTTCCCTTCTATGCACATATAGCAAGATAAAAGAAACTAACCACCACTATCCAATACTGATCCTGCATCAAGTCCCTGCATCTGTCATATGCTGCATTTAACCAGCATGTTATCCTTCATGGACTGAGAGAGACTCAACCTATTGCAAAGTCACAGTTTCCAGTGACAAAGGTGAGAATCCAAAGCAGTTTAAAATGTCTTTCTCAAACTAGTGGCCAGCCCTGGACTCACCACTGTCCAGTTATATAGCAGCAAAGGAGAAGCCCGTGCTGAGCTCTCTGTATTCCCTGCTCTCTGCCTGGATCCCCAGGGGATGACACACAACTGCAGTGAGTAGTTGGAAGGTTTCCCTTGTGCTGGATTTTCTGTTCCTTACAAGAAGGCATCACAAGAGTCACAAAGTGCAGAGACACAACCAGGTGAAGCAAGTCTTTTTTGGGGGAAGCAAGTCTCTATCAGCTAAGGAGGAGCCACAAAAGAAGTCAGCCTAGAGCTGGCTTCCGACATGCAGATCTTCTTCTGTGCATGAAGGAGCATGAAGGGGTACTCTGGTACCCACACACCAGTTTTTGCTGTGTAAGTGTATGTTAGAGCAGTTCAAATCAGGAGGAAAGGGAAAAGCAGCAGAAAATGGATGTGTGAGCTGTGCAGACATCAGCATTGTCCCCTGACACACCACAGAGCATCACTGGAGGAACTCTGTGGGTCTGGCTGTTCAGTTTGGTGTCACAGCTTCTTCCACCCCACGACAAGACCTTGGGGTTTGCAGAGCTGCAGTGGTAAAAGCACTTTCTGAAGCCTTCTGTGTAAGCAGACCCGGACAAAATAACAAGGAATCAATCATTTGCTGGTGAAGTTTCTTTGTCTCCCACTTACAGATGACCCACACAGACATTTCCAGCCTCTTCCTCCTCCTCTCCCCCTTACTGTGAATGGGCAGAGGCTCAAGTGCTGAGAATGCCCAAAGACAGACACAAATGCCATTGCTGCAGGACATCATCAGCCTGTGACATTCACTGCCACAGTGGCTGGATGGATAGGAAGAGTGAGAAAGAAAGAAGACGTTCCTATGAGTAAAGATAATCACAGTTCCTCAAAGTATACAAACCCACATAAGCCACAGAATTCTCTCAGGCACTGGAGAATAAACCAGCCACTAAAAGCTGATGAAATGTTCCTTTTCTGAACTAGGTTCTTGTCCCTGCCTTTGAAGCAGCTGCTCAGGAAGCTGTGTAAGAAGCTGCTCACATCTGGCACTGCCCCTGTTGCTGTGTGCAAGTGCCCTGACTTCCAAGGGCCTGTTGTCACTGCATGGTTTCCCCTCGCATTTCCCTGTCTGGTTTCAATTCCCTGTCTCTCTTGCACCTGGGAGTAAGCAACCTCAGAATCTATCCTGTACCTGCACTACAATTATAAGCAAGCACATAGCTAGTCAAGCAGGAAGGAATTCAGCTTCACAGAAATAATCCCCCAAACTATTATTAGTTTTTTGTAGCTACATTAATTTTAGAAGAAAAATTAGGTCCAAAGTGCTGTGCTCATTTTAATGAAGATTCGCGGTCACAGTTTAATCCCTGGAGCTCTGGAGCACATCAGACTCATTACGAACTCCTCACAAAGTCACCAGAGTCCCAAGAGCGGTGCCGGGAAAAGGGGCTAAAGGTGAATGCTTCCGAGCACGAATTAGATGAAACCCAAGCTCCTGAACCTGCACTTCCCTCCGCTGCCAGCAGCCGCGGCGCTTCCAGCGAGATAAAAGCTCCCAGCGCAGACGATAAACAAGAGATCAGCTCCGAAGCAGGCACGCTGCTAGAAACAACCTGGGAAGGATGGGGCTAGAGAGGAAAGAGGAAGGGCTGGAGGTGCCGCAATGATTTCAGGAGGCATGAAGCCTGGGAGCGGAGCCGGCACCAGCGCGGCCGTCCCGAGCATCCTGAGGTGCGGAGCACAGTCACAGCATCCCGGCTGCTGTCCGTTCCTGCTGCAGCCAGCAGCGCACTGCAAGCCCCAGGGAAGCCCCCGGGAGTCTCGCGCTGCTCCTTGGTGACCGTCTCCTTTCCACATCTGCTTTAGCTCTTTCCATTCCCTCGTTTTGGCTCTGGGCATTATAAAGGAGAACCGTGGAGACTTTGTCCTTCCTTAGAATACTTCTTGGTGTTGGTAAATTGTGCAGGAGCAGGCAAAGGCATCTGTGTGTTTCCTCATGACCCTCGTCTGATGCAGCCCTAGCAGTATCACAGGGGCATGTGGAGCCCAAGGCTCAGCTGGTGCTGGAGGCTGTGCAGACACAATAGACAAAGACATATCTCAAACTTCAGATATTCTGTGGGGCAGAGTACATAGCACCTGGTGCTGTTCTCCAGGTACAGTGTTTTCCTAGGCATCTTTTGGGCCCTTGTAACATCTGGCAAAAAGACAGAGGAGTTTATGTCTAAAGAACTACAGTTCTTGTCCCTGAGGATTGTCTCTATCAGCAGGTAGCTTTCCCCATGTGGGAGAGCATGCTGGGTTTTCTCTAGCAATAGCCCCCCCTCTGCAGAGACCTTACCTCCTGTGTAAGTGTGCAGGGAACAACCAGATGAGTGGAAGGTGTACATGATTACATCCTGATTACTCCTATATTTTTCCTTGGAGAAGCAAGGGCAGCGTTTCAAGGCAGCTCAGGGCTGAAGATGCTTGCTGTGGTGACTTTGATGAAGCCATACTGCAGAGCTGGAAGGTCCATGTTTGAAGATGGTCTCACAGCATCAGCCAGATCTGCTTTACAACCTTTGACATGAGGTTTTGGGGGACACTTGTAAGGGGAGTGTAGTCCCCAAAGTGAGGGATGTTGAGCTGGGCTCACAGTAGCCAGGGCTCCGAAGGGTACATGGATTAAACCAGCTCAAACCCTCACTTGTGTGGTCTCATGCCACAATTGTCTCAGGCTGCTTTCTTCGGCCTCACGTTTGAGTTTGGGGCCAGGGGAGGCTGAGGAACCCATGGTGTTGATTTACCAGTGAGACCTGGGCACATCCTTAAACCCAGACTCCTACAGTCTCCTAGGGCCACTGCACGGAGGGTCTTGAGGAATTAAGCCATTGTCTGGTTTCCCATGTGTCCTTCACCATCAGAGCAGCTTTAGAAGAGAAGGCTGCAGCTTCCTTTGACAACCTCACAGACCGCGAGGTCTCCCAGGAGAATTACAGGATGTCCCAGCCATGAGCTGTGGGCATTCAGACCGAGGTAGCTTGAGAAGACGATTCACAGTGTGAGGTACAGGAAATGGATTTCTCAGGGCTGGTTTCCTCTTTCTCTCCACTGCTCTTTTCCCTTTTCAGCACCCTCCCACTCTTCAGAAAGCTGCCTGCCTATAGCTACAGGGCATCACTTCAGTTCATGCCTCTTTGCTGTGATTCCTCCCTGTCCTCTGTGTCCTTACAGCTGGCAACACCGTGCATGTCTTCAGGAAATGTTTGCAAAGGCTTTAGTTTGGTTTGCAATGGGACACAGGGGAAGCACCAGGACTTTGAGGAAATTCTAGCGCGGGGGCCCAGTGGCTCAGTGAAACCTTTTGCACTCATTGTTTGCTCAAAACTGCCTTCAAGAAGCATGTGGTGGCTGTGCCTGGGGCACGGGGTATGCCCAGGGCATTGTCAGCCCATTCCTGCAGCACCCCAGAGCTAACCTGGAGAGCAACCAGAGTGAAGAGGTGGGGATTGTATTGGGGTGGGGGATGCTTTGTCCTACGCCCCAAGTACAACAGCTGAGCCCTTGCAGCAGGGACCTGGGGTGCAGTTGGACTCAGTGCACTTTCCCAGGGAGACTCCATTGACCCTGAGAAATCTTATATATCTCTGGGGTCCCTGTGCCTTGTGTGCATTCATATGGCCTGCTCAAACACATCCATAAGGATCTTGGCCTTGTTCAGCCTGGAGAAGAAAAGGCTCCGGGGAGACCTTAGAGCAGCTCCAATGCCTAAAGGGGCTCCAGCAAAGCTGGAGAGGGGCTTTGGACAAAGGCTGTAGGGACAGGCCAAGAGGAATAGCTTTAACTGCCAGAGGGGAGACTGAAATGAGCTCTGAGGCAGAAGCTCTTCCCTATGAGGGTGCTGAGGCGCTGGCACAGGGTGCCCAGAGAA
>JAOEHX010049355.1:0-14229 GCA_025448015.1 Bolborhynchus lineola | reverse complement strand
CCCTGGGCAGCCCATTCCAGTGCCTCACCACCCTTACAGTAAAGAATTTCTTCCTCATATCCAATCTAAACTTCCCTACGTGTGTGCTCAGATGAAAAACCATTCCCAGTGTTCCTCCCTATACACCCTGCTCTGAAGCACCAGCTCCTTTTGTTTGTGACAGCTATAGAGACCCGTTTCTCTCTTGCTGAGCTGGGGCTGGTGCATGTCTAGCATGCTGCTGAGCCCCTGCACTTTCTGAAGCAGCATCTACTTTGACAGTTGCTTCCATGTGAAGGAGGCTGCTTCCTACAGGGGTTTGCTGGCAGCAGCATCCCCATCCCCATGTTTCCCTCTATGGATCAATTTGCAGGGGTGTTTACATAGTCAATTAAAGCCCCATCCGTCTGGTAGTGAAATCAGAGAGTTTGGCCAGACACATTCCCTAGGGGTGATGCCAAGGAGGCAGAAGGGATGGAGGGCTGATATGGGGCAGTGTGCACTTGCCATCCCCTCTGCTGCTTCACAGATAGCATGGGGGAGTGACATGGAAAGAAGCACTCAGCTGGCAGGAGCCGCAGTGTGGGAGCCCATCTTGTAGCATAGCTCAAGTCAAGGGCAGCACGTGGCTCTGTGTGGTCAGCACTTGAAGCTGGACAAGGTGTGCGGCAGATCTGGGACAGGCACCAACCCAAGCCATGAATAATGCATGTCTGTGCTCTGTGCTACTTGCTGGTGATGGGAATCCCTCTCCCTTGGAGAGACCTGGCACTTCCAGGTGAGCTGGGCAAATCACCTCTCTCTACTAGGTTAGCAGGAGAGCATAGGGGAGTCTTTAACCTCACTCTTATTTTAAGGACTTGTAGTGAAATTCTAGCTGTGCTGAAGTCCTTTGGAGTTCTGCCACAAACTCCATCACAGCTATGCTTTTAGCAGGCATTCAGCTCAGCCAGACACTGCTGGGTTTATTGTGCTCTGCCAGATCCATTTGGTCATTCTTTTCCCACTCTTCCCCAAATTCATAGGGGGTCCTAGAGAGGTTTTCAGGAGAGATTTTCAGAGGGCAATAGAGTGAAGCTTTGCATGTGTACGACCTGCACTGGAGGAAGTGGTCAGCTCTTCCTATCACCTTTTCCTGTCCAGCATCTGCAGACATCTCTACTCCTACTTCCCACAGGCCACAAGCTGTCACCAAAGCTCCCCTTGCCCGCACTAGAAGGGATAACTGTGCCCACACTATCAGTTAGTGTTGAAAGTCTGTGGATTTTGGGAAACCAGGACACTGCTTTTGAAAAGGATATGGTGAAGGACCTGAGAGCTGTTACCTCTTTGGTAATTAGCACAGCAGGTTAACTGGTGGCTGGGTTGGCTAGTTGGTCCTTCACAGCCCCTGAAATGTCATGTTCTCTTTGGCTACAAGGTCCCTTCAGCCTCTGCAGCTGGATGTTACTGCTGCACTATAGTGTCCCCCCAGTAACACTACCTGATGTGTCTCAGAGCTCATTGCAGAGCCAAATGCAAGCTTACTTCTTACACCAGATACTCCTCTCTGGTTTAACGCTGCTTCTCCCTGTCTCCCCAAGACCTGTGTCTTTTTTCTCTTTAATCCAAGCGGAGAGGTTTATGTGTGGACACCAGAGTGGGCACCATCAAGTACAGTCCGTGAAGTCCTTGCCAGCTCTAGGCAATGACATGAGTTCTGCATTTCCACAGACAGGTCCTGAAAAAACCCTGACAAATATGCAGGGATACCTGGGATGGGCTTATTGAATGGAGCTTCCTTGGGCAGTGAAGGGGGCATGAGGCTGTGAGCTCTGCCTCAAGCTTTCTCAGTGATACCAGGCAGATCCTTCCTTCTTCAGTGCACAGAGCACTCAAGAGAAAGGAATTTCTCCCCATGGGTTTGGGGGGCAAGCAAATCACCATACCAGAACTGCTGAGATCAGGAAGCTAAGGCACTGATAGTGGCTGTGGAAGATGGGAGTGACTCACAGTGTGAGAGTTCCTACAGGAAGAGCCTGGATCTGCAGTCAGTGACATTGCTGAGCCTGAAGAAACCCCCTGGAGTCCTTGCTTTAGTCTGGGTCCAGAAGAATCGGGGTCAGGTTCTTAGTGGGGTTCTCTCTGCTGTGTTTTGTGACTCTTTATGGTGCTTGGGACTGGATCCTCTAGTGAGACAGTGTGGTTTGGCTACACAAACTTTATGGAATCACTGAATTGCTGAGGTTGAGGCACAAAGAAGCTCCTCTCTCCTCTCCCACATCACTATGCTGGGACTGAGACATGAATACCCTCCTTATAGCTGCTGGACTGCATGATCTGCCTGTTCTTCACTGCAGTTTGTTCCTGCCCATTTCCTCCATTTTGTACTGTTCTGCTCACTTTCTCCTTCTGCTCTGGTTTTGTTGCTCCTGCCAGTGCCCCTCTTCCAGCTTGCCTTCACTCTCTTTTTTTTTCTTTAGCAATCTATTGATTTAATCTTTCAACATCAGGGTCCCAGTTAATGCCTGACTTTGCTACCCTACTGGTCATACCCATCCCTTGTGGCTTTTTGTATTCTGTAACGTTGGCCTCTTTGCATTCGAGTCCCTGTGTTCATCTCACTGTGGTTCTTCCCAAAGTACTCAGTGCAGAGTTGCAGGAGGGCCTCCGCTGCTGACATGCCTGAGAGCAGGACCTGACCTGCTCTGCCTTGGGATGTCTTTGCCATGCAAGACATCAGTGGGTTTTTCTCCCATGTTGCTGGTCCAGCACTGGTGTGGAACAACATCCCTGCTGTCACTGTTTATACTCTGCCTTTGCGTGGAAAGCAGCATTAGTGTTCTCACAGGAATGACATGACTGCAAACGCTGTCACAAATCATTATCTCAGGATATGATGCACAGTTACGCAGCGCTGGCTGCTCCATGCGGTGCCACAGCTAACGCGTTGCAGCGAGCGAGGTTTGTTTGCTTGAGATAAGAGATGTGTTGTCATAGAGAGATGTTTGAAGTGTCTCACAGCCTTGTGCAGGTAATTAAGGTGCTGTTGACATCAG
Organism: Bolborhynchus lineola; assembly: GCA_025448015.1. Taxonomy (NCBI): domain Eukaryota; kingdom Metazoa; phylum Chordata; class Aves; order Psittaciformes; family Psittacidae; genus Bolborhynchus; species Bolborhynchus lineola. The sequence goes on along the minus strand of JAOEHX010049355.1, from coordinate 11,212 downwards.
TGGGACTAAACATACCCAAATGGCTGCACACTCAAGGCCCAAAAGTGACTCTATTACTGTATTATTACTGAAGCTTTTGCAGTAGACAATTAGCTGTACCTGGGAGACTCCTACTGACCAAATCCTTCCCTCAGTGTGATTGACCTTCCACCAGCGTGGGACTCAGCCCTTGGTGCTTTATGGAAATAAACTGGATCCCACACAACAATGTGATTGAATTGGCAAGGAGCTAACCAGTTGGATCCAAGTGTGACTTTCTCCCCCACCTATAATGTTTTGTTCTGCTGGTGCTGAACAGTCATTTTTTTTCTCCGTTAGAAGTTAAAGAAGAGGACAAAGAGTGAGCACGCAGGACACACAGTTTGGTGTGTTTAGGACTTAAGAAGATGCACCTTCAGTGCTGCTGAACTCACGTTGGTTTAGTCCCATGCACTTATGATCTAGGTCTGCTTTTGATAGTGATGTTCATCTCGTGTAGTCTGACAAGTCAGACATCACTTTCCTGAGCATCACTTGTGATATCTTCAGTCCATCTGAGAGTAGCAGTCTCCTCTCTTCCATGTGGCTGGCACCTGACTAGGAATCATTTCCTTGCTATGCTGTGACCAGCAACTAACCCAGAGAGCTGCTTTTGTTACTATTCTTTCAGGATCAAAACCAAAGAAGGGATTAAATTTGTTCTTATCACCTGAGCTGTATCGTTTGTGGTCAGGATCAGTGAGCTCAGGTCCTGGCTGTAACCAAAGCACAATCAATCATAGTCATATGAGAAACTGCTCACAAACTGAAGTATTAGCCTGGTTTTGTTCTTTTGGAAGGCTGAAGCCTCAGGGGTTGACTCTCAGGTAGATCATGTCTGAGAGGATAAGGCTCCAATTGTTCCAGAGTATATTCACTTCAGTTGCTTTGATTCTCTTTAGTGAATGGAGGTGAACTGTCCATCCAAGAGGCAGGGAAGCTGCCTCAGGTCTCTGTCAGTGCCTGTTCAGAGAGTGGTGTCAGTAGGAGAAAGAACAACAGTATCAGGAGACACAAGCTGATCTGCAGTGGAGGTATCCTAGGCTCAGAATGGTAGCAGAATTTAGGTTAGAAGGGGCCTCTGGAGGTCACTCCTCCTGCCATCTGCTTAAATCAAGGGCAGCTCCAATGGTAGAGGAGCTTGTTGGGGCCTTATCCAGCTGCTTTTGAAGACCTCCAAGGATGAAATCCCTCAGCCTCTCTGGGTCTCTGTTTCAGTATTTTCCTATCTCACTGTGGCTTTTTTTGTCTTTTATAACCCAGTGGAATCGCCCTTACTACGATATGTGCCTTTTGTCTTCTTTGCCTTATACCTCCAAGAACAGCCTTGCTCTGTCTCCCTTGCAGCTCCCCATTAGTGGGATGTAAGTCCTCTGTTGACCGCTCTTTGTCAGGTTAAACAAATTCAGCTTCAGGGGGAGCTGATTTGTACTCTTCTATTTCCATCCCACCAGTACTTCCAGCTCCACTTCCTCATCTTTGAGTTTCTCTACTGCCTTTCTCTACCTCATCCCACACAACCCCTTCCAAGTATACACTAGTCCCTGACCTGACCTTTCCAGCCCAGCTGGCTCTATTATAATAAGTGGTATGTAGTCTTTTAGTGTTATCCATGTTGTCATCTTCCTCTGTACTCTTGAGTGATTGCACTCTTGACACAAAGAGTGTCTTCTACAACTGTTCAAAAAGAGCCCAAGCCACTATGTGCTAGTAGATAATGGTCCTAATACAATCTCTGTGTTTGAAAAATGACTCTTAGCATTTCTGTACTGCAGCTACCATTAAATGGTCATCTGATGCTTAATGTATCTTGGAGATATGTACTCAGGGCTCAGTTCTGCCAACCTGCTGTCTTTAGAAAGTGTGTTGTCTCCAACAGGATGTACTGGATGCTGGTGCCAAATAGAGATCTCATTAGTTTCCCACATCCTCCCCAATCATCAAGATATGTAATGCAGTGGGGAACTATTTGTTTGGAAAAGCATCAGGATTACTGGTGGTTAAACGAATCCTCTCCTCCGGAGGGAACCGTGCAGTGTCTCATAGGGCAGAGACCTCAGGCCCCAGCTTCTGGTCCTTGTCTTGCCACTCACATTCTATATAACCTTGGGCAAGGGGCCAGAGTTTCAAACATCCTCCAAGTTGGTTCCCAGTTTGAGAGACTTCAGGCATGACTGTAAAAGATGATGAGAACCCACAGATCAGTCCATGGAGATGTAGCGTCTTTTGGAGAACACCAAATACTGCTTACTTTTCTTCAGTGAGGGGCAAATAAAAGGAGCCCTGATCTGGGACATGGCTGAGTACCCATCTTCTTATTCACCTCTCTCTGAGCCTATCTTAGCACAAAAACCCCTGTGCTCTCATCTCCATGCATGTTACAATACCTTTACTCTGTATGTACCAATATGTGTCTGCATACACATATGATTGGTTATAATCTCTATGCCTGCTCCCTCTGTAAACAATAAATAATCAAATAAGGTTTAAAATATTCTTATTGTGAACAGGGTGCTTGTAAACTCATCTAATCCTCCTCTGGAACCTCTGAGAACTGAGTTGCTTCTGTAGAGCGTGTATTACACAGGAACAGTAGTCTGTAGAGGAAACAAACTGGAAAATGGAAGAGACTCAGGTCCCAAGCTGTTTCTCATATGAAAGTCCAGATATATGGCATTTAAGGAATGGTAGTAGATGCAAGCAATGCCAGCATCATTCTGATCAATATGTAATGGAGGAATTTCTCCTTACATCTTTCTTGATACCTGAGGTGACATTAGGCATGTTCCCTCTGCTGAGAGAAAAGAACCTTGAAACTCTGTCCCCTTTAAAATGCCACCCTCCCTTATAATCCACACAGGCCACCTCCTTCCTTCTTTTCCTCTGACTCCAGAGGTAGCTCGTGACTGCACTAAGGAAATCAGTGCATTTCATGCTATAGTTGTTCCACTGTGTCTGTGACATTCACAGAGGAAAAAATTTCTTTGAGTAAGCACTCATCCAAGGGGAAAACATTGGGTACAACTGTAACATTTCTTTTTCTGGGGAATAGCAGACACCTCAGTACCATTAAAGAAATCCCTAGTGGACAAATAGCTGAAGGTAGGCTATTGCTGTGTTAATCCATGGAAGTCGCTTAATCCTTTTCTTCTGGTTCTCCTTTAAGAATCCCACTCTCACCACTCTGGTGTATTGAGCTTCCTACATTAAAAACCAAGGATTTAAGGAGTGTGGGGACCCGACTCTCTTAAGCTGATTCAGTCATAAAGAAGTTTGGCTTTGGCAGCGCAGTTTTGGTGTATCCTTTAGAAAATCACAATGCTGGAGTCTTAGGACTCTGGCATGTTCAGTGGTGGCCCTTTCTGAAGGCTTTGTGCTATGGAGAACAGTTCATCTGCACTGTCACTGACAGCAAGGAGAATGATGGAAAGATGACATAACCCTGGGGTGAAGTGAATTAGTGGAATCTTATGAAAAGCTAAACAATAGCTAGGCCAGCCTATAAATACGTGCAGCAGACACAAAAAAGAAGCTGAGCTTTAAGCCATAGCTTTTATTTTGTTATTTTTGCCTTTTTTTCCGCCTGTTTATGGTATAAATCCAGCTTCTGCTGTTCCACAGTGACTGTGGAAGTGAAAATGCTGAATGCCATTCCAAGTACTGTGTGAAAATAACATTTCCCTCCTCCTCTATTTCTCTCTCCCCAGGGCTCTGGCTGACATCTTAAGGCAGCAGGGACCAATCCCAATAGCACACTGTGAAAGAGAGACTATCTCGGCCATAGATACCTCCCCCAAAGAAAACACGCCTGTCAGGACATCCTCCAAAAACCATTACACCCCTGTGCGCACCTCCAAGAGTAACCCAGGTAAGTGCTGCTTTCCTGCTGTCTCTTTAGGGGTGGTTGTACCAGGACTGCGTTAGAAGTGAGCAGAACATCGTGCTTTACAACTGTGGATTTTGTAAACCTGAAATTTGGATAATAAATGGCTTTCAGAGGCAATCAGGTGGAGCCGAGGAGTGCAAGGATCAGTGGTGCTGGTTCTTCAAGGCTTTTGCTGAACAGAGTTGCTCTTCTCTCCAAGCATTTTAAAAGTTCAGAATCACTGAGGTATAAATTCACTTTATACAAAAATGCTTGTATCCGGCTTTGAACATTTAGTGTTTCCAACAAAACACACGTGCTGTAGATCACAGTCAGACTCTCTGCACACAGCAACTGAGAAGGAAGAAATCCACATCACTGCCACCACCTTATTCATTTAGGTGAATTACAGGCATGTGCTCAGTGTGGGAGGTGACCTAGACAGTATCCCAGGAGCTTAAAGACACTGGCCTGAGGTTCTTCAGGAGCACTGCTCTGGGAATTGGGACACACAGTGTTTTCTTCTGGTTTCTGTTAGCAGAGTTGCATTTGGTCAATTCATTTGACTGGTTTTTGCCTCTGTCTCCCAGTGGCACAAGGGTGCAGCCTCTTAATTCACAATGTGCTGATTTTTCTTAATGCTTCACATATTGAGAATTGTCAAAACAACGTCTCGATGGTTGCTGACCACCTCTGTTAAGTGGCATGTGATAGACTTGCCATCACTAGCCACCTCTCAGGTGTGACTGGATGTGTGCCTCAGGTGTGCCCTCATTCACTCACAAGCTATTCAGCTTCACGGAGAAGGGTGGCATTTCCTATGTGGCAATCAGAGGAGGTTTTGGTAATGGTCCCTGCTGGGAGAGCTTCTGAAAGAAGTTGGCAGGAACTCAGACTGCTCCAGAACCTGCAGGGCTTAACAAGCTCCTCTCTTTGTGGCAGGGGCCCATGACAGAAGAGGGCAGTGACTCTTTGGTTTCTATTGCCATTAGAAGGGTTTTGCTGCAATGTGCATCACCCTATGGAGACAGGACAGTGTGCTGAAGGATTTTTTTGCTCCCCAGTTTTCTCTCAGAGGCCATTGAACCCTGTAATTTTGCATGCCAGAGAGTTGTAACTGTGAAATTAAATGTTGGGCTGGAGAGCAGTACATGAGATGGCTTGTCTGGAAAAGGAAGGTGCTTTTGCGTATCTAGTGCTGGCTCTTGAGAAGTTATGTGATTCTGTCCAGGGTAGAAACACAAAAAATAAGGGTTTGTGGCTAGAGAACAGGTATAGGCACCATCAGAGAACAGCTGTGACATAAGCCTTAAGATAAGACAAATCCTTTTCTGAAGACACCTTCTCTCTTCCCATTGGCTCCTATTAGTCTGTTAGGGCAGGCAAATGCTGAGCAAAGTTGCAGAAGAAATCCTTTGCTTGCAGCAGGAGATACCAGTTGGACACGGGGGGTTGAATTAGGTGCTGTGTTTAGGCACTGTCAAGTGTGAGAAGTCAAATGGGGAGGTTTGTGAGGGGAATTGCTGATGGCAGCGTTCTTCTCTGGTGCTGGCAGCTGATGACTCCAAAGGACATTTTAAATACTTACTGCTACATTAGTGGGGGCACACAAAGACCGAAACATAGGAATCATGAGTGGAGTGCTCATGCTTACACTACAAAGTGGCAGCACCAAGTAAGGAGTTACTTGGTGCTTGCTGAGGACTGGGACATGAGATGAGCAAGGCAAAATGGCTGGGAAGGAAAATGCATAATGCTAAAGATGACGATCTCTTCATTCAGCCTCTGCTTATCTGTGTGTTTGCCCATATCGTGTGAAGGAGAAAAGCCGTCACAGTGCAGTCAGGGCTGAAACAGGCAAGCCAGAGGCAACAAGAGCCCACTGAAAGAAGATATTCTCAAGGCCAGCTACAAAGGAGAGGACTTTACTTCCAGCAGAGCCCTCCAAAGCCATTGGCAGCTGTAGGGGTAATGGATCACTTCGGCCTCAGGCAGCCAGTTGGACTGAATGTCACAGTGAGCTGTTGCCAAAGCTGGGAAGGGAAAACTTGCTCTTGTACCTTGCCCAAAAGAACTTGTTCTTGGCTTAGTTGTGTCTGTTATTAACACGTCCTCATGTATCATGTGAGACAGAAAACTAATCGCTTACGAAAGAGCATAAGCTCATAAAGCAGCTATACAGTTAATGATATTTTGTATTGTTTCAGTTGCAGAATAGGGCAATGCTCCCTTATAACTATTCACTGTTACTCATCTAATCTTCAGATTACTGCTGTAAGCAGGAAATTGTATAAGCAGATGCTAAAATGTCTTAGGTTGAGAGGGAAGTAAAAGTTGGAAAACAAGAATGGGTTATAGCATGTTAAGTTAGAATAAAGCTGGTAAGCCCCAGGATGGAAGTAGAAGAGGGATCACCTTCAATTCTGGCTTTTTGGGAAGGAGGGGAAGAAATACGAAGGAGGGAATGAAGGATAATTGGGGTGTGTGTATGTATGTGTGTGGAATAGAGCCAGCAATATGTAGTAGCAGGCTACAGACAAAGCACTAGTGACTGATGCTGCACATTGACCACGACTAGAGGGTTTTGCTGTGGAATCTGAAAAGATAGGTCTGCTAGCTGTGGTTTGTCTCAGGACTCAGGCATTTGAGAGGTTAATCAAACAGAAAGACTATAGTTGTTACATACAAGCTCAGATTGAGTTTGATATTAGTTTTATTTGGAACTTCTCTTTCCAAACTTCAAACGAGAAGGGAGCCCTTAAGTCTTGCTAAACAAGCCATAGCTTCATTTTTCCATTAGGCTGGTTTGGTGTCAGAGGACAATGTGATTGTGGGTGGCAGTGACAAATGGAGGTGGTCTGTCTGAGGGAGCAGAGACCAAACAAAGCAGCGTGTGCAGGTGCTGCTGAGACCCTCAACTTCCTGGGTGGTGCCTGGTGTTACTTGATGAAGGTTTCAGAAGAGTCCATGTCCCATGGGCCTTCCTGCAATCACTCAGACAGCCCTTGGGTGGTCACAGCAGATCACAGGATGGGTGTGTGGAGCTTCCCCTGTTAGCCCACCAAGCCATGGGCGCTGTCTCTGGCTGTCAGAGAAAGTTCAAGACCGAGGCAAAGTCCTCAGTGTATTTGCCCGGGCACTTCATAGCAGGTACTTTCAGAACTCTAAACTCTGCAGCAGGACAGGCTCTTGGTGTTAGGTTTGGTCTGTACTTCTCTGTTGAGCTTTGAGATAGAAGAACCCAGGTCTAATGAATGCTTCTTTAAGGGAAAAAGAGTAGGTCTCTTTATTCTAGACAGAGACAATTGTCTCTTCAGACAAGGTAGCTGATTTCAAGAAGGCTTCAGCCTATGAATTTACAGAGGCCATCTTCCCCAGGTAGTGTGGGAGCTGGGTGTTCATCAGAACCTAACTGTCTATAAAGAGCATCTCTCCATTGCCACTTTTGCTTTCCTCTGTGAATCAAGCACATGCCCTTTTCAGATGCCACGGGGAGAGTTCAGCTCCCTTTCCACCCACCCTCACTTCCACTGGCATTTCTGTTCATTACGTTTATTCAGCGCTGCTGTTTTGGTGGCGGTAGGCTCTTTGCAGATAAGAAAAGCTGGACACTGTGTCTAGAGATTGCTTGGGTCAGAGCACACCTCTCCAGCTGTGCACCGCCTCATTAGTATGAGCTACAGCACTCACTGTAGACAGGAATGCTCCTGCAGCCCACACAGACCACTCGTTAGTTCAGTGTTTGCTATTGTAACGGGTAAAATATGATGAATCTGAGATTACAGGAAATCCATCTCATCTCGCCGTCTGTTGGCATTTTAATGTCTCCATCACAGTAGCACATTTAGGGGTGGTGGAAGGAAAACTCCAGCAACGTTTCCTCTGTCTTCTCTCCTTGGCCACTTTATCTACCCTGACGTCTGCTGTGAAGGTCAGTGCCATTCATTTGGCCAGCAAACATAGACAAGAACAAGGAGAGATGGGAGAAAGGTCAATAGTTCCTGTGGGCTTGGAAAACGTCATACATAAGCAGTAAGATACTCCCACAGAGGAAGGTGCTGCATTTGGCACAAGAGACAGAATTTGAGCCAGAGGCAACCCTCCTGCAATGGCCACAGTCAACTGACGTCTCAGAAAAGATGAGGGAAGTTCTTGTGACAGTGATGCTGATGGTCATTAGCAATACAAGAAAAGTTAGGACTAGATTCTTAGCTCAGAAGACTGCCTCCAATACCACTCATGGATATCTGAGGCCTTCTGAAAGCCAGATGCAAGGGGTTGGTTTACTTTTGCTGAGATGTGGCTAAGCAAAGAACCTGCAAGATTCAACCCCTGATGAAGTGGTCAGGTGGGGAGGATTTTTGTGAGTTCCTTGGTGACAGAGGGACAGCCAGCTCAGGACTAGGAGGGAGCTGTCTCAGTTTTGCTTTCCAAACTGAGACAGAACCACCAAAGACTCCAGGTAAGGACTTAAAGCAAATCTCTGCTCTAAATCAGTGTTGATGGGACATGAGCCTGGTTCAAGTCAATCCTTATAAGTCAGGGAGGTTTATGTCCCAGCCTCACAGCTGGTACAAATCTGTGATGCTCCAGGACAGCAGATGATTGGAATTGATCCTTGATTCTTTCAGTCTCATTCTGGCTCTTTTTCATACAATTCACTTTAATATTATTGCTATCCTGTGAGAGAGGGGACACTCAGGTCCATCAGACTGATGTGGGAAGCTTATGGGAAGAGAATCTCTCCAACTATGTTCAGGACAAGGATGTTCTTGCTGCCACTGTGCAATGCTTTCAGCAGCGAAGGGTGCCCAGATGTCACCGACTTGAGCGTGAGGCAGGTAGGTAAAATCTGTGCCTGGAATTATGCTGCTTCTGAGTCCCTGCAGGATCAGGAGGCTGGAAGAGCAATGTCAAGACTTTTTTGTGCCTGCTGAAGAACAGACTCTGGCTGAGTTTTATATTCTTTTGGCCTCTTAATTCTCAGGATAGCAAACTGCCTCACCAACAGAGTACACTGGTCTGAAACCAGCTCCAGATGTGTCAGCAAAGAACTGGCTGCAGGGGTGATAGTTTTCCAGTGTAAGAAATCTTCTGCTGTTCATTTGCACTAGGGACAGGGGTACGTGCAGGTGTGAAGAACAGCTTATTGACAGGATTACCAGCTTGGATGCAGCAAACAGCACAGGCTAGCGCTCTGATTAGCCTGATATATCTGGGGAAGGCTTTTAATAAGCCATTTGAGTCAGGATGTTCCAGAGATGTACATATTCAAAGTGCTGTTTTCAGCAGTGCCTTCCACCCAGAGGCATATTCTGAGCTTGTTCTGAATGTGAACAAATGCAGGAGAGGCTTTTAATCTTTATGGAAATCGTAGCTAACATCTCTAGCCAAATACAGGCAGAGCAGCATGAGGAATACTTCCATCCCAAGCATCGCATATAGGAGGAGAGCACTTGGCCCTGCTGTCCCTGGGCTGTGGGCTCAGCACACGCTCTGGCCCTTTCCTAAAAACCGGGCTGGTTGGCTCCATAGGTTTCCTCCAGGTTGTACCTGCCTTCTCCTGTCCATCCTTCTCTCTTTCCCCTCCCTCCCCCCAGGTTTCCAGCTGCTCTCTGCTTCGTATTTGGTTCCTTTATTCATTCATTGAATTCTCCAGCTTCTCCCCAAAATCCCCAGCAACTCTTTGAATTAATTTACTGAGGATCAGTTTATGTCGAAGGCGTTCAAATTTCCTGCTGCTACACAGTTTGTGTTGTCATTTACAGCTGTTCAGGGGAATACAAAACAGGTTTAAATGATCCCCCAGTCCCCACAGTGGCATTTCAGAGCCCCTGAGCTCTATTGTAATAAACTAGTTAAGGTGCAGGTGGGTGAAGAATTAGGGAAACCACTTGGAAAACACCCAGGGAGTTCCAGGAACTGGGTTGGTTTTTTATTCTGTACTCCTGTTGCTGTTCGCTGACATTAGGAAAGAAAGAAAGAGCTTTGAAACCTCAAGGATCTGGAGAAGATAAGACAACTCAATGCCACTCCACCTGTTTTTTCCTCCGTCACATCCCTGTTACAGTAAACCCACTGCTTCCCACAGTTTCCCTCTCAGGAAACCCCCAATAGGTTAATGCATTTTCTGAGCTAACAGGAAATGTTGGATTTTTCCTCTCTCAGAATGGTTTGAGGGTACAAGTTACTCAGTGTTTTGACATCCAGAATTCCATGGCCAAAAGGGAGGATCAGTCCAGCAGAGAGTGGGGAGAGGTGGATGCTGCTGGAATTGATGCAGGGTAGCAAAGATGTGTCACCATCTGCTGTCTTCTTTGGTGTGAAAGACCTGGGTTCCTCAGTTATTTAGACCTAGGTTGCCCATACAGTGTTAGACGTTACAAGTATTCACTCATCCCTCGTACCAGAGCAGCTGATGCCCCTTAACTCTCACCATCTGGCATTGCCAGTCTCCACTTGACAGACGCAGAGATAGAGTGCAGAGGGGCAAGGGCCTTACTTTGAAAGGTATTGGGTACCATCTTCCCCAGCATCTTTCCAAATAAATACCTAAGGCCTTGTAAGGAAGGATCTGTTCCTGAGTAATTGATGCCCTTTGCCCAGGTGGGGAGAGAGTGGTTTTGCCCTAAGACCAACACTGATGCCTTCAGGCTAGCACCTCTCAGAGGGAATGTGTGCTGCAGCGTGTGCTCCAGTCCTCTGCATCCACAAAGATGCTTCTTCTTGCATCTTCACAAGGATGCAGACCTGATTCCTTCAATCCCATATCCTAATAGTAAGAGAGAGCTTTTATATTTACATTGGAAAGCAAAGGCTTTGTCCCAAAGTACTTGAAATCCAAGAAACACAGGAGAAGGGATGGAGTGGGGAGTCAGGTCAATGAGCTATGAGTGCAGTGAGCTTAACTGCCCTGATTCCAAACGGTCTTTTAAACTGTTCAATATTTTCTTGCTTATCCTTTCTTAATCTTACTGCTTTGGACATCCAGCCTCCCTCTTCTATTGCTGCCAGAGGTTAGGACCAGCTGCTGTGGGGATATTCAATCACTAGCAGCCATAGGGAGCCAGGCTGAGAGAGCTGAGCTGGTTCAGCCTGGAGAAGGTCTTTTAAGGGGAGACCTCAGAGCAGTTCCAGTACCTAAACAGACTCCAGGAAACCTGGAGAGAGGCTTTGGACAAGGGCCTGTAGGGACAGACCAAGGGCAATGATTTTAACCTGCCAGAGGGGACATTGAGATGAGCTCTTGGGCAGAAAGAAGCTCTTCCCTGTGAGGGTGCTGAGGTGCTGGCACAGGGTGCCCAGAGAAGCTGTGGCTGCCCCATCCCT
>JAOEHX010049354.1:22861-33210 GCA_025448015.1 Bolborhynchus lineola | reverse complement strand
CCTGTGGGAGTTGCATTCTTTTGATTCTCCATGTAGCAAACTGCGTGGCTGATTTACGGCCTAAACCACGACAGTTTCACAGCTGACTCCTGCAATTGCTAAACATTCCCACACAGTTCATATTCCAAGTCTCTGCTCTTACACAGTGCACTATTTCTGCAGGAACGCCACAGATGCTGTTGGTCTCCACCAAATATGTTTACGGCTCCTACAGTCGTTTCCTAAAAGCTTTCCTCTTCCGTGGTTTACTCCATCTACACAGGGCCCTCATTACAGGAGATCCTCCTTCCCTTACACAGCACTGGTGACTCCCCAGGAGTCATCTCCCCAGTCTCTAGGTGGAAGCTGGTCCCCCAGCCCTATGTATTTCTGCAGAGGGATGCCGCAGTCTTGCAGCCCTCCCTCACCTACCTTCTGACTGGCTTCATCATTTCCAGCAAGCATTTCCAACTTCGTCTGGGTCACAGCCACTTTGCCAAACGTGTGCCCGTGTGTGCACAGCCCATTAATCCTCTTTGCTCCAGACGTGATTTAATTTAACATTAGGTTTGGATGAGTAATTTTATCCTGCAACACAATTCAAGGTGATAGATGAGACCACAAGCAGGTGATAGCCCAGGTTGACTCCTTCCCTTGCTCTCCCTCCTGAGCAAGTACAGTTGGCCAGGCTGTATGAAAAGATTTACTGCACCTCCAAAGTGGGGCTTCTACTGCGGAGAGCCAAGGAACAGAGATTTCAAGTCCCAGGAAAGGCTGGAAAGGAGGAAGGGGCAGGGGGGTGGACTGGAAGAGTGGCTGAGCCAAAGCCCAAGCAGGATGACTCACACCCAGGGAATAGCAAAATCAGAGCACCCCGTTTTTCCCCTAAGGTCTCCCCTCTTGCACAGATCAACTCTCTGGAGGCCAGTCTTGCCAAGGAGACTTAATTTCACATTTCTAGTGTGTGTGTACATGTGTACATCAATCTTCTTGAAATAAGGAAAAAGGAAGCTGGGGCTGTAATGACATGGTATCAGGCTTGTACTGAAAACTCCTCTGTTCAGTCTGCTGATAGACAATGCACTGTAATCAGATGGATAGGCCTCCAAGTATGCTTCAGGTAACTTGTCTGCTATCAGATCAATGAGGCACAGTATCAATTCCAACACATGATGGCAAAAGTGTCCCCATTCCCCCCCAGGCTGACCTGGAGACACTGTAAATGCCAAGCGATCAGGCAAGGTCTGCACCAGGATGCTGCAATGTGGAAAGGGTCATGCGTCAGTCCTGTCCAAACTGAAATGCTGTCTCTCCTTTTCACACAGATGCTGGCACTATCTCTTGAGACACAACTGAGTAAACACTGTCATTCCAGCAGCACCCTCACTAGCTGACAGGTTACAGCAGTATGTGAGGACCAGCTTACCCTGAGAGAAAACAAAGGGGCCTTCTCCTGCAGTTAACACTGGGGAAGAACTGGATGCAGCAGCCCCACCAGCCTGCAACAAGGTGGGAGTGACTTGCCAGGCCAAATGTCTTTACAGCTTATTGTTAGCATGCTTTAGCCATGTTGTGTGGTTTAGTTCCACTCAAGTTAAAAACGCAGAAAACCAGCCTGTACAACAGAAGAGACAGGTAAAAAGGGCACATCCGCTCACTTGCTCGGTGGAAACTCAGAGATCCACTTGTTAGATGAAACAATGTCTAAATTGTTAGTAAACCTGAAGGTAAGCATGGAACTGGCAGAGCACAGAAGAGAGCAGAATCAGTGTCGTGTATGGCTTTCCAGCATTGGCTCTGTGCATCCTACAGATGATGCTGGAGTCCTTGGGATGCAAGCTTGAAACCCCAGAAGTTAAAATGAGTCCTTCGAAGATAAACTGGCAGAGAGGATAAAAAACAGAGTGAAGGGAAGCAGAACTGCAGCTGGAAGTCTAAGTGTCATCTCCTGACTTTGAAATTGATTCACTGAAGGAGAAGGATGAGCTGTGATGGCCTCTTGGGACCTGCCTGCATGGGGTACACGCAAGCCTCTGTGAGCTGAAGGAACAAAACAGGGACACATGGGCTGCAGCCTCACATGAGAGCATCACCCTGAAGCTGGAAGCAACAATAGTGAACTTCCTTTGCCAGCTGGCAAAAAGCAACAAGAACCTTCAGATTTTGAGGTGGAATTACATACTTGCAGATTTTGCTACCCAGAGGCCTTCAGAACTGCTTTTGTACCTTCATGTGAGTGCTTCTTAACAAGTGTCAGGCTTAGATGGAATTGGGTTGCTTTAAATAGAGGCTTTTAACCACGATGTTTTCAGGAGCACCAATATCCCCTACACACCAACTTGGCCAACATAATCCTTAGGGAACATGTACTATAGGTAAATGTTCCCTAAATATTAGCACTTGCCCATATAAGCAGGGAATATCAGCTACTAGTTATCTGCAAGATGATAAACAACCGGGACTTCATGTTCCTGCAGGCAGGAATTCATATTCCCATCTATCCATTGCTCTACATGTTGTTACTCATTTGATAGTCTGCACCATGCAGACGCAACATAGCAGGTGCTTATGATAGTGTGTAGCCTCTAGAGAATACTTACTCAAACCAAATTAGCCATCCTTACTGCCCTCTTCAACCTGAATGATATTTCAAGGAGGAAACACTGCATCTGCAGCCAGACCCCAGGTATTCTGGAATCAAAACATGGATAATGATGCATTCAGTGTTTCTTTTATGGACATGCCTTTCAGTCATGGTTTCCAAAGGAAGCTGTCATTTTGCCACACATTTAAAAGGTGGTGTTTGAAGGAATTATTGGTACATTACATCCTACAGTTACTTGCCTCTCCAAAGTCAAAGACAAGGATGATAACAGTGAACAAATGACAGAGACACTCCTCAGCTGCAAACCTCTTTTCAAATTCCCTCTGCAAATAAAGCAACAAAAAATCTGCCTTAACAACCCAACTCATGCTGTGCCTCGTATCAGGACACATGACAGACATTCATCTAATGCACCCACAGGCAGGTGAGTGCTGCCCTCTTCTAGAGGCGAGGAAGCTGCTGCTGCAGACCTGTTCCAGGTCCTGCCTAAGGACATTCACACAGTGATTTGGTAGCAGAGAGCAATGTACCACAGTGCTAAGCTTTGAACTCCCCTCTCCTTGTCCCTCAGTAGTGTCACCTCTACCTGCAGCATGTTCCTGACTGATCAGACACAGATGTGTCTGTCAAAGTCAGACACTCAAACCTGTACTCAAAACCTGCAGCTGTGCAGACACCCACCCCAGTCGGGACCGGTTCACCAGCTAGGTCCCACCAGTTACAAGGCTTTGTGTCTTGTAAGTGGTGTAGTAGGTGTCTCAGCAGTGCCCAAGCAACTGTCTCCCTTAGCACTCAGTCCTTAAGACTCTGCAGCTGGGAGCACCATCACCAGCCCCTCAGAGTTACTGGAGATTAAGTGGAAACCAAACTCTTACTCCGGGATGAGTGTGGTTGTCCCCATTCCTTACCCTGCAGTGCCCCTTATGGCTACCTTGGGAAAGAGTAGTCCCAACTCCAAACTGCACAAACAATCCTGGGTGAGCTTTTGTGTTTGAAACACCTTCCAAAATGCTGTTCTTTTCACCACAGGTAAGTGCAACGGGATCCATTTGACAGAGAAGAAGCTTCTTCCATTTACATTTAAACAAAACCGGAAAATCAGATTGCTTCCTGCCTGCCTTTTTCCCAGCTGATGGGATACCTTCTGCTTCACTGAACACAGAACTGGCCTGCATCACTGGGAGTATTCCAGACCTTATTCACTAATAATTTCCATTAAATCTGAACCTAGGGATTCCTGTATGGACAGCAGCAAATTCCACCCATTGCCCATGCAGACAAGTAAAACGTGAGTCCCTTTTGGGTTAAAGGACAGAGATCAGAGGTTTCACAGATGAGGAACCAAGGGGAAAAAGAATGAGAACTGGCTCCCGAAAGGTACTGAGGAGTTGAGCCTGTGGGAAGTCCTTAGGCTCTGGGCATAAATGAATACTTTCAGCAGTGAGTGGGGAGAATGAGAAGAAAGCTTTATAACCTGAGATGTTATTGACAGTACGATGCACACAAAAGTGAGATGTGTCATTTGTGCAGTCTAGATGCCAAGTGAAACCCTTCTATAAATAACTGGCTCCCAGATTAAATGGCAGATAAAGAAGTACAAAAAATGGGCAAATTCATGTCCACTTTGTGTCTTTTTCAGAACAGTTGTTAGGGGGTAAGACTAAGGGTAATTTAACCGCAGTCCCTCTATGACATACTCTCCTTTTCTGTTGAAGAACTATAACAACACGTGCCTTAGAGGGATGGCATGTAAATGAGTTACTGTTTGCAAAGTGCTTTGATGATAAAATGGAAGATTTACCCCAAACCTCCTGAGAGGTAGAGAACGGCATTACCAAAAGTCTGACAAGAGCACACAGCATGGCAGGCAGCCACTGCTAAGCAGCAGCCATGGGAAGAGGAGCTGGTGAGGCACTACGCAGTGAAACCTCAATAGGCGACTTTCAGAGCTTTTTCCTTGCACACTTTGCAGAAGGCAAGCAGGAAGATGAAACTCAGCTTGTCAAAGCACACAGCACATCTGTTGGGCTGCCAGCTCCTGACTCCATTCTTACAGCCATGTTCAAAACAGGGCACGGTAGGAAAGAGGAATAGTTTAAGTGGCACAGAGTCGGATGTTGTGAGGGAGAAGGGAGAGCCACAAAATACTTCAAATGTGAAGAACGTAAAGTAAGGAAGACGAGAGAGGAGAGGCTGGAGAGAAGAGCAGGAAACCCACATAGTGGGGATTCCTGTTCAGAGAGGCAGAATGATTTCCTGAGCAGCCGTGGTGTCTGCAGGGCAGAGCTGTGTGCAGGCTGAAGGATCCACACAGGAGAAGGGGTTAATGAGAAAGGACGAGGGAACAGCACAAACGAAATCAGAAATGACATTCTGGCCAATGGAGCATCTCCAGGCTGGGGAAAAGCCCAGAGAACTCACTCGGTTCTATTTTCTGTCCTGCCTGAGGATGAGCTCTGGGCTGAAACTTCACCTTTAATCTCATTCCTGCATTTGAACAGAGCTGCAGCGCCATAGCGAGGGTTTATCTAAAAGCCTCTGAATGAACCCACAGTTCTGGAGAGTTAACCACCCTTCAGCCCCAACTTGCAGCCAGCCATCGGGATGCGGCTTCCCAGCCAATGCACCTGTCTATGACTCCTGAAAAGAGGAAAAAAAACGAAGTGCTGCAGATAAATCACTGACAGGAAATGCTGGCATCAATCTCCAGCTCTCCTCCAGATTTCCTGGGTGACCTTGAGGAGTCCCTAATTGCTCTGTGCCTCAGTTCTCCACCCAGAACAAAGAGATCATTAAATAGCCATGAAATCACAGTGAAAGTTAATTAATTCAGCGTTCATGAGGTCCTGCTACATTAAGGGGATGGCAGAGCACATCTGAATAGAAATATCACAGCCAGCCCCATAGGAGCTTGTCCGACCACACATCACAAAGCAGAGACCAGCTCCCTGCACAGGAGCAGCTCAAGGCAGAGCTGTGGCCCGGTTAACCCTACTTCTCAGGTAACTAAGGATCAACTCTTCCAGGCCAGGACTAGCTCATCCAGAGGTAGACAGCAGACCTCTGCCAGGCAACGCGTAGCATAGACATACCCAGAGCCATTTCATCTAGCCCTGGCTTCTTTTAGGTGCTCCTGCTGGGGCTGGCATGGGAGCACTTAGTCACACATGAGCATCAACGTGCTTGGCTGATCTTCATAAAAAGAAATCTGTGGGGTTTTTGGCTCCTAATTGTTATTCTGTTTGGTGAAGGCACTGGGGATTCCAGTTAATACAAATACAAACTGTTAGAGAAAAGACACCAGTATTGTATTGCAGAATTGCTGAAAATGGCACAACTTAAAAGATGCAGTAACCACAGGATTATTTTTTTAAGATCGTTTTAGATCCTTAGTAAACTATATAAAAGAAAATGGAATGAAGGAATGGGATGGGAGAGGAATCCAAAACCATCCCATTAACTGGTGAGCCACTTTGGACCCCGCAACAGGAGCTTCTGTGTGTGTGTGATTCAGGAGAGGCAGAAGAAAATCAGGACAGTTCAGAGATTACGTATAAAATCTTCTTACCATCCTTGAGAAAGACAACTGCCCTCTTAATATGTGGCCATTCAGAATATAAACTATGTCAGAAGAGTTTCAAAGAAGAAATTAGATAGTAAGTAAACATGAGAAGAAACACATTTAACAATAAAGATCCTCAAGCCAGAAGGATACATAAATAAAAAGCATGAAGGACGTATGCATGATTACAAGCCCTAAGTCCCTTTACAAGAAAGTAGTAGGGAAGTTAATTGCATACCTTGTCTCTTCCTTTGAGGTCAATGAAGAAATTCCTATTCTGAAAGCCCTTGCCATGGGAAATCAGAACGTGGCCCTAGCAGACCCCAAAATCTCCAAGGAGGAAGTTATGAACCAAGCAGAGGAACTCATAGACAGTAAATCACCAGGGCCAGATGGTATTCTACTGCAAGTTCAGAAGGGATTACAGTCTCCAGTGAGGGACCAGCCAACACAGCTTCACAGTAATGGCTGCTGAGGAGTACAAAGTCAGTAAAATGGTGCTGGTCTTTGCAATCTCCCAGCCCATATAGCAGCCATTAAAGCCTTGTAACATTGACTTTGGTCAGCTTACTGAATGTCTGCTTAAAGGCAAACCAGCACCATCGTTGGATCATCAGTGCTGCCAATTCAACAGTACTACTTTAAGGTACAGTTCAGTGTTACACAATGAACTATTTCAAATTGTATATGAACCATATAAGCTCAAGAAATTCACCTTGGCTCTTTACAAACAGGGAATTCAACTCTTGCACACAGAACCAAAACAAAAGCAATGTCAACAAGAGTTGTGCTTGCAGTTACTACTAGATACTAGCCGGGGGGTTATAGGAACTCGGTGGAAAGGACCGCTGAGAGATCCAACAGATGCTGGCAATGAGCAGCCCCACAAATGATGTTACTGGTGCAGGCCACATCCTGGTGGCAGTCAGGAGGTATTCCTTATATCCTTTATTTTCCTCCCTGTATATGAACAGAATGGTCCAGATGTGAAGGAAAACAATGGTGTGAATTTCACCTTCCCCAACAGCACTGCCCAGAGAAAATATACCTCTGCTGCTGTCAACACTCCTGATCTAACCACTGAAGTCTTCTGATACTGAGTGGCTTTCACAAAGCCTTCACTCCTGAGGTCAAGTGCTTGTGTCCAAGACCCGCATCCTACTCACTCGAAAGGAGCCTTTGTGAGTTGCTAGATGCGTTTGAAACCACGACTGTTGGAATGTCCAAGTGAAGAAGTAAAGCAACAGAACAAAATAAGCAAGCTAAAAGCAAAGTCCTCCAAATGCCTGGGTTTCATTTTCCTGACCTTCATGCCAATCTCCAGGGTTTGGGTGCCTGACTCCTGGAAACTGGAGCACTTCCAGCTGACAGCACAACAGCCTGCCTCAGACAGCACTACAACCTAGTACAGCAGCTGCCGAAAAATGAGAGTGAGTATTCACATTCCCTCTCTTCTGAAGAGGAGAAGGAAAAGACGACAACAAATGGACTCCAGGGATGCAGAAAATGCACAGGTTGAGCTGGGGACGTTTCCTCCAGGTGGAGGCTTCCAGCCTGCATTGCTCCATCATAGAACTCCAAAAGGCATGTTGTAAAGCAGCACTTCAGAGGCTGGGTAGGGGTTATCCCTAGAAGGGAATATTGACACGGCCTGTCAGCAGCATCCCAGAGGGATGCAGTGTCACAGCACATCAGCCGATTGCAAATGACAAAGCAGATGCAAAGTCTGAGGCCTGGAAGCAGCAAAGCTCCAACAGCAGACCAAGCTCTATACATGCTAAGTCACTTTAAAGGACCACTCTTTTACTCTTTGCTTTTCATACCTAGGATGGTTTGTCTGGGGCTTTTCCCCCCCTCTTTTTAGCTCTTCATAAGAATAATTTACAAATAAAACCCCATATAGAGACTTTTTGGCCAGAGTCACAATGTTATTTAGATGATAAAGAACTGAGAACTGTTCTCTTCAGGATTGAGAAGACCATCTAAATGGACAAAGTTCCTGACTGCTTAGGGCTTTATGGGATGGTTGGGCATGCAGAAGTGAATGAATACATATATAGATAGATGAACACAGCCTCTGCATGTCATTTCCTTAGACTTGCTCTTCCAGTTTTGCTCTGAGAACTGACTAAATTCCATTTATTCCACTTCAGTGCAGGCCATGAGAGGTCTGCATTCCATTTCAGTGCAGGCCATCAGAAGGCACTGACCAGTACACAGGAGTAGTACTGGAGGTGCTACAAGGAAAGCATAACTTTATTTCCAGGTGAAAAATGGCAGATTTGAAGGAGCAATTTAACTTGTTAGAAAGCAAAGGAAGTTCACAGTTATCTTAAAACACAAGCTCCAACAGTCTCATTCACTGATACTGCACCTTTAAAGTGATAAGAGCACAAACAATTATTATGTGAAGTCATCCAAAAGAAGGGTGTTTGGTTTTAAATATTTGGGGGGAATCTGCTGCACAAGAGGAGGCAGAGTGAACGAACCCTTCAGAGAGCCTTGACCCAGCTGCAAGCCAGCAGTGATTTACCCTTCCAGGCCTAGGAACTGTAGCTTCAACAGCCAGGCCTAGAATACCAGCCCTTCCAGAAGCCTTTCCCCCACGACAGGGTAATAATACGATATACAATGGTAATAAAAATCCCAGAGGAAGTCTCCCGAGTAGAGTTCTCTCCCTTCTGCAAACAGCTTTCCCTACAAGTACATGCGCCTCCCCTCCTGCCCTCAGAGTCAGATCCCCCCAGTCCATCCTTTCAGTAATGGACACCAATATTCCCGTCCTCAAGACGTGCCTGTGGAAGACATATCTCCCCATGAGGCAGCATTGACAAGGAAGGAGGGCAGGGAAACATTTTTCCAGGATTTGCTTTCTCCCACTCTATGCCTCCCTCCTACTCCTGTCTGTCCTCTAGTGATGGATGGCTATTGGTTCTGGCTTCATCCAACAGAGGAATCTGTCACCTCATGCCAGGGAGAGGTGACAGCAAATCCATCAGCATGGAGACAGCAGTCACTTGCAGATTGCTTTCAAGGCCACTGGGGGCTGGATTCTTCTTTGCTTACCACCTCTACAGTTTTCTCCTCCCTTCTTTTACACAAGTATTATTAAATCATCATTTGAACAAACCCATTTGGCCCCTATTGAATATCCAAATTCCAACAGCTTTGGATTTGGGCACTATAGTTTTGTTTAAAAAAGAGTTTTCCCACAAAAAGTAACTCATGATTAGATGTTCTTATTAGGCCCTTCTGTTACCTCCAAAGCCTGGATTCAAATTGTATTTGTGTCCCCATGGGTTTAGCAAGTCTGAAAGCATTGTCTGACCCAGAAGGGGACACTGGTCCAAATGGCAGCTTCTAATCAGGGCAGTCTCAAGAATGGAAATGCAGATGATGCAGTAAGGCAGGACACTGGCAAATGAAGCTACAATTGACAGAGATAGAGCAAAATGTTTCGCCATTCCATGCTTACTACAGAGCAACCATCTTCTTCAGCCCTCTGAAATACGAGACTCCTTCAGGTGAAAGACAGCAGCCCTCCACCGGCTGCCATCTGGACTGTAGCCCCAGCTCTGTCAGTGCCTACCCCTCTGCTCACTTGACCCTCTCTATGCCTCAGGCTTCCCCTAGGACAATAAGATTTATCTTCCTGGAAGTGCAAACCAAGGCTTTATCAACTGACAAGTACAAAACTGTTTGAGATCTTCTGACAAAAGACCCTAACAAAGCATCATGATTACAGACAAAGTCATTTCCTTCTGTTCCAAACAGTGCAAGATACGATTATTGCCTACATGACAGTGCTACTTAGAGAATGTGGGAGGCAGCTGGATCTTGCAGGGCTTACCTGGCTCTCCAGAGCACCTTGTACTTGGGGGACTGCAGCTGCTCAGTATTCTGCATCCCCGAGGGCAGCCAGGAGCATCAGCATAATGAACAGTAGTTTCTACTTCTGCTCTGCCTGCTTGCAAAGGCGCAAGGGGACACCCTGGTGATTCTGAATTGCTTCTGACATGTATGTTACACACAGAACGTGGAAAAGGTGGCAGATTGTTGTCAGCAATGCTCCATTTCCCCTGAACACCAACAATACACCACTGCATCTGCTGTCAGAGGAGACCCGTGCCTGTGTCATTGCACAACTACCACACGAGGTGTGTGCAGCCACACCAGGGTCACTAGTGACAGACACCTGAACAC
>JAOEHX010049354.1:0-22761 GCA_025448015.1 Bolborhynchus lineola | reverse complement strand
AACTTTCTCATCCTATCTCCATACAGGAGGTGCTCCAGTCCCTGATCATCCTCGTGGCCTCCTCTGGACTTGTTCCAGCAGTTCCATGTCCTTTTTGCGATGCTGTACAGTGCAGGCTGCTCCCCAACCATCAGGCTAACATCATCCACAGTAGGTTTTTAAAAAAATGGTCCTAAAAAGACTTTAATTCCTCAGAGCCTTTTTTCTTTAGAAAATATTTTGCTGCCCTCTGAACCATGATATAAGCCCCCAAACCTGCTAAAGATACTGAAGCACAATGGCCTGCAAATCCAATGAGTAATGCATGAGACATCTGCATCTGCAGGTGAGAAGAGCTGACAGTGATTTTCGAGGCCTCTGAACACCAACACAGATAAAGGGTCCGGACAACAGACTGATATATCAGAACAGAGCACCCCAGAGTAAACCAGAGAAGACCAACTTTGGAAGAAGGCAGGCACTCAGATGGAAGAGACAACATGGCTTGGGAGGTGGGGGACAAACCCCTTCTGTCCCCATTCATCATACTGCGCAATCTGCAGAGCCCATTCACTGCTGCGGAGCAGGGAGTGAAGGCTTCCAAGCTGACCACAGGTTTCCTGGCCATGGCTCCCGTGCCTCAGAGGATGCAGCTGGGGGGAAACACCTGAGCTGCGGCCAAAAGGAGCGCCTGACCCGGCCCCTCTGCCTGCAGGTTCCGTGCCGGGACGCATGGAGCCCCCGCTGGCCTCCAGGCTGCTGGGAGCAGGATGATGGATGGCTCTTTGCAGATGGCAAGCTCCAGCCAGAGGGCTTCAGACCAGAAAAGCGAGAGCTGCCTGCTCCCTTAAAGAGACAGCTCTGCTTCAGCACTGCAAACTTCAGGTGCACTGCTTTGGCGTTTTAGTGTTTTAAGTGCTGACCCCTCACTGATTCTGTTCAGCCTTTTAAATCTTTAATTTATTTACTTATTTGGGTTTTAAAGCTTGCCTGCAATTGCAGCTAATTAAAAAGCTCATTAGTTGGCATCCTGAGCTGGTTCCCTGTGCTTTATGTACTGTACAGTATGCCTCCTGTGAGCTTGAACCATGCCTGGGATTGCCTGACTTGTTTCCTACCTCCCCAGCTTTATGAGGTGTTCCATATTTTGGAACTATTCCCCCTTTCCCTGAGTTTGTTTTTTAAACTACCACTTGCTGCAGTGCTCAGGAAGCTCAGCAGCCACTCTGGCTATATACAGTAGCTGTGTCACACATTTATTTCTAGCTGATCTTGCCCATATTCAGAGCTAAGACCTCCCCATCGCAACCCCTTTTTAAAAGGGGTTATTATGTGAAGACAACAAAAACGCCAAACAGATTCATTTCCAGAGTCACATGCAGGGCTTGACTTGCCCAAGTGTGTTGTTAACATGCTCAGTAGGAAATTCCATCCTCCTGGAAGACAAACACCAAGAGCTAAGGCCAGAGTTGGGAAAAACAGGCCCTCATGTCCCACACAAGTCCCAGCATCCAAACCCCACTGTTTGAAACCTTGCCACCCTGTCCAACCTTCTCCCCATATTTTCCCAGAAGAGACACAGGGAAGGACAGGACACTTAACTTGTCTGTATTGTCCTGGACCTTAACTTCTGCAGCCAAATGTGCTGACTTCCAGACAGGCCAAGAGCATCCCTCATTGCACTTACACCATTGTACTCTGTCCACCGAAGAATTAGGCAATAAATTCACATTATGTATTAATCTGTACCAGAAGAAAGATGTAGCATAGACAATACAATACAACTGCTAGAGCACAGCACAAAATACATTTCTGGAGTAGAAATACGGTCACATTCATATCTCTCCTTCATAAAAAGTTTGCTCCTGGAATTTGGTGTAGGGATGGGTGGATTCAAAGCAGTAAACATCTCCCTGTTGTAGTACTGATAAAGCCACAGCCTGTGCCAATTCTGATGAAACTCTTGCCGTAAGACATTGTATGATTTGGGAGTAGTCAAATTCATGCCTTAAATTCTGATCTGTGCACACAACAAAAACCTCTCCCCCTCAAATCCACACATCCCTTCTGCAACACCAGGATGAGTAACACTTCTCTCTGTATGTTAAGTAATATTCTTACAATTCAGTTCTCGTCCTGTGGTCATCATTGCCAGGTCACTTCAGTACAACGCCTGATCAGAAGCACCTCTGAAATGATTTCATAGCCAGACCACAAACAGCCAACGTACAGTTTTAAACTAATAAAAGCAAAAAGCACGATGGGCTGCACGAGGGAATAAAGTTCCCCCTGACACCATCTCGCTTAGCTCAGGGCCAGCCGTGCCCAGGAGGCAGGTTTGGGAGCAGGCACTGCATTGTGAAAAACAAGGACAGTAGTAACAGGTTTCCCTGCCTCTCCGAGGGCTCCAGCTCTTTGTAAGGGGACACAGGTATTATGGTCACCACTCATCAAAAAACCCAAACGGCTTCTAAGCCACCCCTGTCCTGCAAAGCAGTTCTGTGGCTGGAGTCAGCCTCCAACCCAGAGCTAACATTAGTCCCAATTTTAATGTGGCAGATGCAAGCACATATATACATTTTTATTCCAGTACATGCTACCATGGCCATATCTATCTGCTTTCCCTCATTTTCCCCTATTCCCTACCCACTTCTTTCTGCAGCTCTAGGCCTTCGCAGCTTGCCACCGACAGCTTCTATCAGGGCATTCTCATGCTAGCAGAGCCCCAGATGGAAACTGGAATATGGAACCACTCCCTCACAAGCTCCCCTTCTCCTCCCCTCCCCTCCTGTCACCATCTGGCTGTTCTGCCTTCCAACAATTCCAGCTACTCCCTGCCTGGGGAAGCTCCTGCTTTTAACTCCGCTGGAGAGCTCAAAACGTGGTTCCAGAGACTATTCCAGCGTAGGTTTGCACAGTAAAGTTACAAAGGAAGCTGTGATTACAGAGCAGAGGTTTAAGTGCATCTGAGACAGCTCCCCCCTACTCGTGGCTGGCTGCTGCAGGCAAACGTTAAAGCCCATCTGGGAAGAAACAGTCCTCCCGCTTCCTGCTGCCTCTGCCTGCCAGGATAGCTGGGAGGGATGGCAGGAGCACGGACCAGGGCTAGACTGGAGCACAGGCGGCGGGGGACTGGGTCTGGCAACAGCTCAGTCATCATGTTTTCATTTTACAAGGTCAAAACCAAAACCATCTCTGGTTTGGGTTTTGCATTCATGCCTACAGAAACATGAGAGGATTTTAGACTTAGTAAAACCCTGCTTCCCCACATCCCCATCCCCTGCATTCCCAGCTTGCTGGCTTGTGCCCAACAACATCTAAAATACCCATCTCCTTCTTCCCTGATTCCTGTCAGTGCTTCTAGAACTGTAAAGAGAGCAAAATGAAAACAGATAAACAAGGCTATTCCCAGTGCAGCCCAGCAACTGCCGGGTGCAGCCCATAAGCCTACCATAGTCCAGCCAGGGAAAACTGCAATAAGAATGGCAAATGCAGCTCCATCCTGCTCACTCAGACAGGCTGAAGCAGCAAGGAGGGAATGCTCAGTTGGGACAACAGCCAGAGAACACAAAATTGCACTCCCAAGTACACCAGAATGGAAGTGGTCAGGCATCAAATAACAGTACCTGGATCACAATGAAAGCACCAGGAAATTTCAGAGTGGAGTTTGGTTCTAGAAAGGATCATGATCTATGCAAGAAATCTTAAATCCTAGAACATCCTTCACTTACCCTGCAAGTCCTCCTTACTAACCCTACAGTCCAGCATCCTGCATCTCGGAGTGCTCTGTACTCCTCTGGCAGTCCACCCCTCACCTTCAAATACACCCATCTTTGGTACTTACTCATAACTTCCTCTGAGAGTCAAAAGCAGGACAGAGCTGTCACAAACACAGCCCTGAGGCTGACTCCCCTTTGCTGTTCTTTGAACTGCTGCTGCTGCGCTAGGCTGAGAACCATGAGACAAGAGGGACTGCAGGAACCCAGGGGTGACAGAGAGGAAAAATCCCTGGAAACTCTCTTTCCCCTTATACACACACACAAACCCTCCTGTGCCGGGCAGCAGATTTTCAGCAGCTGTTTTTGAAGGGACGAGACTCTGTACACATGCATCTCATCCTCATGCACTTTATTATCATGTCAGCTGCGGGTTATGCGTTGCTGCAGGCATCACTAAGCCTGCTTAAGGCCAAAAGGGCCTTGGGGTCTCTTCCCCTTCTTCCCCACCCTTTTCGGTCTCTCTCTGCTGGAATAGAGCAAGCAAGCTGCTATTACTGCCGGCCTGGCCTAGCACAGCTCCTTTTGGCAGTCACAAGCCTCGGATCCCAGCCAAGGTCTATCCCTGGGGATGTTGGGGATGCTTTGAAAATTAAATCTCTCCAGAGCCCACGAGGCTGCAAACGCCGCGATGTTGATCGACCTTAGGTTAAACTCAGCCGAAGAGCAGCAGGAGCGGCGGCAGCAGAACCACTGCCACACTGCTGCCCGCAGGTAACTGCCGGGGAGAGGAGAACTGCAGAGCGTCGGGGAGAGGGAGGCTGGGGCAAGGAGGTGGCACACACTTGAGAAGCCAAGCAGGAGAGCTGCCATTCTGCATTAACCCCCAGAGAACTGATCCACCTCCGCCACACATTCATGTTTTGCTCCGTACCCTTTGATGCCTTCTGAGAGTTGCATGCGTTATCCTCGCAGGTTTTAAATGAACTGTGCCTCTTAATATCAAGAAAATCTGGGTTGAAATAGCCCTCCCACTACTGTCCCCAGCATAGACAGCAACTAAACATGAGCCTGCAGGAGGAATGGCCCACTGCAACACAGTACAGACCAGCACACAAAACTGCACTCTCGTCTCTTTGACCCTTGCTCAACAAGTCCCAGCCCTCAGTGTATCTGTCCCCATTCTATTCTCAGCTGTGCCTCCTCCTGTCCACATTTAACTCCTGATCTGGATGAAGCAGCAGGAGGCCTGATACTCCATCACTTCAGAATCCTCCTGAACAGGTCTTTTCCCTCAGGGATGGAGAATTCTAAAACAAGCCTTATTATTTAATAATGCACTTCTGAGGCACTTTCCTTCACATGCCTTTTTTAAGCAGGCGTTATAGTCCAGACAGCAACAGTCACGAGGGAAAGCAAAGAGCACGTGCTCTGGGAGCTCGCCGTTCCTTGAGGAGTCAGCTGGCTGGAGAGAGGCAGCAAGGGATGCCTCGCTACAGGTACCTTTGTACATACTCCATGCTTTGTTATGGAGATTCTGCAGGTCTCAAAGCCTTCAGTGGAGATGCTACAGCTAATGAAACCTCTTTAACTTCCCCCTCACTGTACGGAGTCCAGGGGGAGCTTGAGGAATTGATGGATGGACCCCTGGAGATGCGCTGGGATCAAGTCCATCTGCCCTTTCCAGTT
The DNA here is from genome assembly GCA_025448015.1 of Bolborhynchus lineola. Classification (NCBI taxonomy): domain Eukaryota; kingdom Metazoa; phylum Chordata; class Aves; order Psittaciformes; family Psittacidae; genus Bolborhynchus; species Bolborhynchus lineola. The sequence continues at coordinate 17,377 of JAOEHX010049354.1, read as the reverse complement.
CAAGTGTGCTCAGGGTTGTGCTAGGCTGGCTGAGGTATGCATATCTCATTATGTTCTGCTGCGGAACCTCTGCTTTAACAAACCTCCCTCTGGCCCTGTGCACCCTGGAGCCAGCTGATTATTTCTGTCTCAGGCTGGAGGCCTGGGATGCTTCCGAGTATCACGCCATTTGTGTAGCATTGCTCCAACGCTCCCTCCCCTTTCAGTCCCCCCACCACAGTCCCAGAGAGACAATCCAGATGGAACTGCCCAGCCGCCCTCTGATCAAGCATGGGAGGTTTGTAATTAGGACTTGATGGCTATTATCCCATGACAGCTGAGTGCGGTATCCAGGCACCCCAGAGGCCAAAAAGGAATGTGAGGGTTTCAAGGAAAGAGGGAAGATGCAAGCGCTTTTCAGCCACGCCATATTGCACCAGCCCTGGCAACAGCATCCCACCTGCGAGGTCCAAGTCCAAGGGCAGTGTCAGTGCAAAAGGGGAAGAGCGATGGAGGAAGGGGAGGATGAGCAGTTCTTCCCCAGGCACATTCAGCTCTGTCTGCCGGAGCAAGTGGGAGCAGGGTCCAGTTTCAGAGTCTGTCCCCATGCCGGGGCCGATGGGACCGCGGTGGCGCCGTCCGGGCTTCACATCCCGCAGTTCGGATTCCTCTGGGGGACACATGGCTCTGGAGCGCAGCCACGGGACACTGAGCAGCCCAAGGGAGGAGCAGGTGTCACCGCCCCGACAGCCCTGGTTTCTGCATACACAGCCAGGCTGCCTAAAACAGAGCCCTCCAGCTTTAGAAAGAGACAGTGCCTGGATCATGGGGTCTTTACAAATACCTGGTTTATTGCCAGACCTTCACAGGGGTCAACGAGGAACATGATCTCTCACTCCCAGGCTCCTTTCTTGCTTGCTCTGCCTGCTTTTGCCAGAGCTGAGGCACCTCCGCCTCTCTCTTCTGCTCCAGTAATTCCCAGCCTGCTGGCACACAGGCAGAGAGAACGGCAGGAGCAACATACGGCTGGCTGGGTCACAGACCAGCAAGCAGGTCTGCAAGTACAGGGCACAGGCAGCTTGCACCAAACACAAACCAAACCCTGGGAATTTGGGATCCAGTGTGTCAGGACAGGGAAAATCAGGTTGCTCTTCACAGAAAACCACAACTCGCAATGCCCTGAGGTGCTCCAGCCGTGGCATTCTAGAATTCGCTGCTTCAAAGCACATCAGGCTTCTGAAGCAAGCACTAAATCTGTTAGACAAGCAGTAGGAAAAAGTAAAACCCAATCCAGGCCATCTCACAGACAGCCTTTACCAGTCAAGGACTGTGTATTGGTCCTGGAAGGCAACAGGAAATTAACAGGGGCCAGCAAGGGATGTGAACAAACAGTAAATAAACCCCCAAAACCAGGATGTTTGATCAGTAGCCGCCTTTCACCACATCTCCCCTGCTTTAGCTGCACATACTCAGTGGCATCCCAGTCAGTACATATATTCCACTTTTTTCCAGCGCAGTTTGCATTGTTGCTGGCTTGAATGTGCTAGGATATGCTCTTTACCTCTAGCTAGAGACCTTTGTGCAGCTTCCCCTCCTGGCCCCACAGATGAAACATGGATGGATGGACTCTTGCCCTCAGAGCAGAACAAGCCAGGTTTAGAAGGGGTAAGGGAGAGGAAAGAAGTGGCCGAGGAGGTTTAATGCCCCCGAGCCTCTAAGCTGGCCCTCCTGCACAGACCCTCTGCCAAGGCTGGAGGAAGTGAGTCACTGCTGGGGCTGGAAAGGGGTTCCGGAGTTCGACCCCCTGGAAAGGCTCTGCCCAGGGATCATTTGATTCCTGTTTGTGTCCCAAATGAATCATTCCCAACAGCTGTCGCTGGGTCTGACTGTGCTCCTCATGTGCTTTCTATTATCAGAGAAAACAAGCCAGGCTGCTCCTGAGCACCGGGAGGTTGCCTTGTGCCAGTGGGGGAGCGGAGGGGAGAGCCTAGGAAATCTGAATCTGTTCAACCCTGTACACGAGGCGCTGGTTTCTGTGACGGGTGCAGACACCACTCATAGGCTCAGTGTGCTGTCCTTAGCCCTGCTTCCACCCAACTTGCTTCCCCACTCAGCTTCCTAAATGCAACTTCTGTGGATGTTCTGCAGTCAGACTGTCTCCCACATACATGCCACTATTCCTCGAAAGCTAAAACCCTATGCAAGGCAGAGCCAGCTTTTCAAGAATATGAGTCTATGACTCTAAGGATTTTAAGAGACCACAACCCAGAGAAACCTTCCCATTCAAAAACCATAGGAACGGGCATTACCAACAGCACCATGCAGCCAGGAGGGAACCACAGCACAAGAGAGTCAGAGCAGGGAATAAAGACCTTCAACAGCATGAAAAGAGCCTGAAATAAAAAGCCTAAGCAAAATGGATGGAAAGTCACAGCCTCCCTGTGTGACTTAAGGTCCTTCTGCTAAGCAGAGGTGAGGGTGACCAAGTGGGCTGTGAGGACCTAATAGCTCTTCAAGCTCACTGGTGTATGCAGAGGAAAGGAGCTATAGACATGCAAAAGTGTTGCTATTAACTGAAAGAGCACAAAAGGAACAGCAGCCAAGGCTTCACTCCCCTCCCCTTGGGTCACTCCCCTGTGGGAAAAATGCTTGGGTTGTGCTTTCCACCTCAGCCAAAAATAATCAGCAAGCTGCAGGGGGTAGAGGGCCTGGGGAGGGAGAGAAAATTTCCCTTCTCAGGCTGCCAGAGCAGAGAGGCTGCAGCACATAATGAGAAATGCATTCCTTCCCTCCTCATTCCTTCCTCCTGCAGCCACCTCTTCACAAAAAAAGCATATGGGCCTGCTCCAAAAGACACAGGAGTGTGAAGCCCACGCCAGTGCTTCTCTGCTTCCCTTTGAGACAAAGAGTCTGCAAGCTAAAATAGGATGTGTGTGCATTAATCCTGTTGCTGCTCCCAGATGGCCTCCAGCCCCACCAACTATAGCTTGGGGGGAATGGAAAACACGAAGGTATGCTGAGTGGACAAAAGATATGTAATGCTACAGAAAAGGGCTGGGCACCCATCCCCTTCTGATGCCTGAACAGCAATACTGGCTCCCCAGCTACTGTAGGAGCCAGCCCAATTACTGCACTCCTGGCACACAAAACCACTCCACAGGCTGTCAGTACACTCACCTAATGGACCTGAAGCGATAATTCAACAGAAGCAAAGCATTTGTGCGACTGAAATCCCATTTCTCAGAGAAACATGGCACTTGAGGGACTCAACAGTGCTGACTTCGGATGATTTTAAAGCAAAATCTTCCAAAAGTGTAATTTAGCCACCTGAAAAATCATTCCCTGTCTCACCTCCGCTCATCCATCCACATTCAGGGTTCCACACTGTACTACCATGCATACAGAGGCATTTTGCCCTGCAGCTGAAACACCCTCCCAAAATCTCTTACCCCTTTCCACACCCTTCCATCAGTTATCTCCTCCTTGCCAGTGTCACTATGGAGCTCGCTAGCCAACTACATGAATAGTGTTTTCTTGAGAGATGCTGTATATATAAAACTCAGACAATATTCAGCTTCTTTTGATTAAAACTCTCCATGTTTCCTGCCAGTGAGAAAAAGAACCTATTCAGTTATAACTTGAAGTAAAGTCATGGTTCTTTATGGTATGATGGGTCTTTACAATGACTTCATCTCCACGCTCTATCATGCACTGCATACAAGATCCTTCCCTGACTCGGATTCTTCACCTACTCATAGGGGATAATAATATTTTCTACTCTCAGTAAAAGGAAGAGTAATTCTTTGATGCTTAAAATCACTGAGTTTGGGTACTGCCAAACACCATCACCCTGTAAGCCCCTTTGCCAGCTAGTGCCCCATATTCAAAATAGACAACTATCCGCATTTACTTAATTTCACCCATATCCACTGAAACCAAAAGAGGGTCTTAATCCAGTATTCTTCTGGAGCCCAGGCCATTCCAATAGCAACCAGGTTAGACAAGGGTGCCAGACTGGCCTTGTAAGACATGTAATCATCTCTCTCATGTCCACTATCGACATACTATTCACAACAAGATAAAAAGTAGCCCATCACTGAGCCAATGCAAAACTCCACCACCTAAACCAGAGACCACACTGTATCATTCTCCTATACTGTTTCAGTGTTTAAAGATCAAAACCAAAACAATTCAAAACCTGACGCACACCCTGGGGCTAAATCATCAAAACACCACTATTCAGAACTGTGGGAAAAAGAACAAAGAGAAAGGACCTAAACTCATCACTAAATCCAACCCAGACCTCCATCACGGGATGCCAGGGCATTACAGAGAACCCCCCAGTGTCAAAAGTTTTCTGCAGGGTTAGCAGGAAATCTCCTCTTGCATGACTGGCCAGTGCATGTGTGATGGACTGTCATCTGTGTTGTAGATACCCTTTAGACATACATAAAAGTTCATTCTCGATGTAGTCCCTGTACTTTCACTGCTAAATAAAAGGAGTCTGTGCCAAAAGACAGCTGTTGTGTGTGGTGTTAAGCACATCATCGCTTCCAGCTTTCATTTTCCAGGAGATGTTGCTGGGGCTGCTGATATATCCTATAGATATATCCTATATCCTGCAGAGATGGGCTTGATCGGAGTACTGCAATTTGCTCTTTCCAGCATCCTACTGCTGACCCTCGCCTGTGATTGTTGTGTTTCAAATCACCATGTTTCCTCCTCTCACTCAGAAACCTGGGTGCTCTTCAGAGGATGTTCAGGAGGAAAATACAGGTCAGAATAACCCTCCACCTTCAGCTCCTCAGCATCTTTGCCTCAGCCACTCCTTTTCCATGTCATTAGTGTCAGGGCTGTAGGATGCCAGGAAGAGGAAGCCTTTGCTTGGAGCTCAGGGATAACTGACATGCCTTTCAGGCAGCAGCAGTGCCAGGAATCAAACTACTGTCCCCAGGGAGTGGCGGCAGAGGCAGCAAAAGCCCTCCTCAGTGGCAGATGAGTTTTTCCATTTCCTTGGTTTCAAATCTTTCTGCTGTGGCTCCAGCAGAGAATCCTAGGGGAGCCCAGCTGCCTCAGCAGGTATGGGCTCGTTAATGAGCAATTAGCTCCTAGCCTAATTGGGCAGCAGAATGGCTAATGAGCCCAGCCATGCTTCTCTGTGCCCTCATTATCCTGTGCTCAGCCAGTGGTAATACTCAACTTCTGTCCCATTTCCGTCATGCCACGATCAGAGACTGGCTGAAGGCTTAGATGTGCCAGTGCTCAGAGCCTCTTAGTGCTCTGAAGTTGACGGTTTGTGTTATCTGTTTCCTCTAGCAGGCCTGGAAGAGCTGCTCTCACCTTTGTGCTACACAACCAGATATCCTCCCTCTCTTGTTTGAGCCCTACTCTTTCACTCAGCAGCTTTTTGATCACTCTTCTACATATTCATATATGTGAACATAGAGAAATGAGGATACTTAAATATTTGTCTAGGTATACATATTTATATATACGCATATACAAGGTTGAGACTTGTGAAAATGAACAGGGGTAGTGCTTACCAAGAAACATAACTGGCTTAGATGTTTCCAGTGTAACACGTAACACTAATACATCTTATGTTAGTATGCACCAGGTCCAACCAACCCAGGCATTCAGCACCCAGGAAGAAGTCCTCACGCCAAACCCTTTGCTGGGTTTTAGGTAATCCAAGTCACATTACGAATACGTGAAGTATTCTGTGGCTCTGCCTGCTGCAGCAGTGAACTGCGTTCCTTCTAGGACTGATTATTCCAACTTCCTGCTGCTCCCGGTAAGGCGTTTCCAGTGGCTGCTGCTGGTTTTAAACATGTCTTCTTCTGCCTCCAGGGTATTTTCTTATATTAGATTATCTCAACATATCACACCTGCTTTTTAGTCGCTTCACTGCCTTCCTGTTAAGAACCAAAATGAGTTTTTAAGTGCTCTTTTGCCCTAGGAGGACTTGTCTGACCTTGTTTTACCCCACCTAGTGGCTCTTCTACTAGGTGCTCCATGAAAACAGCCAGCACAAGAGCTCCTGTCCCCTCCAAAGGTCTGTACATTATGAGACAACTCCATGCCTCCACTTTCCACTCAGCATTTTTATTTTCGTTGCACTGTACATTTCTGGAACCCCCAGACCCAAAATCAAAACAAAGCTTTGCCCCTTCTCACACTTCATACAAACATCTTACCATTGCTTTTTCCTTAAAGCCAACTTTACACCACTCATAAGAAGCTGAAGCACTGAGCAAAACTGAGCCAGGAATGGCAGATAAACCTCATAGAAAACATGCTGCGCACTGAACCATCCACAGCCTATACCGGTGCCTTTAAAAAGGCTAATTCAATGAATGGAACAAATGCTAAAACACAAAAAGCTCCTCATGGCTTTTCCCGAGCATGTGCTGAAATCCTTCCTTGCTATTGGAAAAATAAAGAAACATGGTCATGTGCATGGGATTGATTTCCCACAAGTCCAAGCCTGCATAACACCAGGCATTCCACAGGGGCAGGCAGCAAACAGAATATTGTGTGCATTTCTGACAGTCTTCCCTTTTACTGTGGGCTCCCCACAGCATTCCCTCATAAAGCTTTTGCACAGCCCTGATCCTATCTCCTGACCCACCCACCTCCTCCTGCTAATATTTTATTTATTGCCTCCTGACCGTTGCAAGTGAGCTTCTTCCCCAGCCACTGCTCGTTAGACTCGGACTCTCTCTAGAGCTTCTATGCACATACATCCAGACAGAACACAGATGTGCTTTGCAACGCACGGCACGTATTTACTGTCCATACAGAGTGCCCAAAGAGAACACCTCAATAGGTGCATTTTACCCAAAAGTCCAGGTGTCAGCAAGAAGAATTAATATTGCATTTCACTGAAAGGCGAAGAGAACAAAAGATCGGCCAAGCCTGGACATTGATGTGGTAAAAGCAATACAAAGGAAGATATCCAAGAGGAATTATTTCTCTTCCTCTCTTTCTGGTCTGTTTCAAAAGGCGGGTTACTGGCTCAGGGTTGCACCTTGTTGATCTCAAAGTCATCTCCTGGCCTTTGATGCTGTCAAGAAGTCCTCCCAGATAAAAATGCAGGCTCTAAATTTCCTTTTCAGGGTAAATTCACAGTTGGTACTCTTCTCTGCATCTTCAGAACAGAAGTGGAGAAGCTGAGGTGGAGCTGTGAATGTAGATTGGGGGGGGACGGGGACGGGACGGATTTGCCAGGAGCTAGACAGTGATTAGGGGCTTGGAATAAAAGCTAAATGAAAGGGCATTTCTGTAAGCTAGAGAGATGGTACTGCAGTCCATGGAAATGTCTCCAGAAAATACGCAGTAAATCTTGTTCCCTGTGTATAAGAAATCAATAGTGCTATTGGCCCAGGGACATTAGAAATAGCAGAAGGGACTTTCATACTGAAAAAGGTATTTACAATACAGCAGATCTTAGACAAGTGAAGGGAAGGCTGTATTTCATCTAATTAATTCAGTCATTACACAGAATTAACAGCAGCCATTTCTCATCCATTGCAGAAGAAGATATGAATAGTTTGGTCAACTGTACGTATCAGTACAGAAAAGGCAACTCAAAGGAGGCCCTTCTAAGGATGGCTTTATATATGCATATGTAAAGAAGTTACTGAAGTAGGCTCATTTCCAGGGAAACAGTTAAAATGTGACCCGCAGAAGCTATGTGTAGGAGCTGGTAGCAAGTCAGGAGTTGCTCAAAGCAGGATTTAAACTTCTGACCTTGCAGCTCTCAGAAAGATTGGGGGGGGGGGAAACAGTAGAGGTGGATGGGGAACATGGGAGGTCATAAATCTTTTCATGCCACCACAAGCATTCAGAGTGCCATGAATGAGTTGTTCCTCACCAGCAGTGCTGCAGAAGATGAGGAGCTGAGCAGGTAGGCTGCAGGATGCACTCTGGAGGGACCCCAAGGAGCGGCTCTTCACAGAAAACCACAAATGAGTGATTTATTCAGTGTGGCTCCAGCTAAATCACCTTTTGCCAGCAAGGGAGTCACTGCCAGTTAAGAGAAAAAAACCTTCAAGCTCTAGCATCCCTGCATGGGGATGAGGGAGATGTGCTCCTTGGTGCAGGACAGAATGGGTTGCTCTCATTTATCTCCTCGCCAAAGACTGTATTAAAAATAAAAGCTGAAAATCCATGGGCTGGATGCCACACACATGCTGGGCAGAAGCCAAGGGTCTTGCTCTTTCTCACTTTACATAGGCCTCTAGCATAGGAGATGCTAAATATCAAAGGGCATAGCTTAAGCTGTCCCACATACTTGGCAGAGTTGGTGGGGAGAGGGTTAACACCTGGCTGTGAGGACAACATGAAAGCCAAATAAAGCACTTTCTTAGCAACATGCTGGTTTATTCCAAGTTAATTTGTGGAGTAATGGGGTGGTTTTCTTTTGGCTACTTCTGGTTGACTTCACCGGGCTGGGATTCAGTCAGTCATGACAAACTACACCAGCTCTTGACACTAGACTTCCCACTCCTTGCCCCAGCTCTGGGGACATCTTTGCAGAGAGACCTTGCACATGGACATGACAACACACACTCCTCACTGCTGTCTTGGAACAAAACCTAATGGAAAGAACAAAGCTAAACACTTCTTACTGAGCAACTAAGACTTAAGAAACACTTCTGACACTTGATAACCAACTTGATAACATCTGTAAGTATTTTCAACACCCAAACTCCCCTACACTCATGCACGATGCAAGAGGACATATTACTTGCTGATCAGGTTGGAAAATTGGCCTTTGCAGCTGTAAAATAAGGCCCTAGCACTTCAAACCAGCCTCGAGGCTCCACTGAGCGTGGCTTCTTTGACTGCAGCTTTGTCGGACAGCGTTCAGTCTCGGCCTTGAGCTTCTAACATGGTTTTCCCAACCCTGTGCCCTCCTCTTCAGTACAGGTATCAGGAAGGCTGCAGTAGAACTTCTGCACCTGGAGGACAAAGCCTGCTTTCCTTGGAAAACCCAAGATCAGCCGACTTGATAAACACAGTCTTCTACCCTAATAAGCTGAGAGACAGCACAAAGGAGCATGGGACAATGACTGAAGGCATTTTAACATTTGGGATCAACCTTTGGACCAGCCCCTGTTGACACTGGCAGATTTGCACGCAGAAGGACTGCTGTACACACACGCAGAAATTCAGCATGTGTGTATACATATATATACATGCTACACATTTATACATCCACACAGGCCACTGGAGGAGGCAGGAGCCAGGATCTGCTGTCAGTTCCTTCTGCCTCTCTCAGGGACTCCGAGCAACACAGTTGCTCTTTGCTCCTGTTCCCTCACAATTCGTTTTCTGCAGCATTGACAATGTGCTGCTGGGATTCTTGATACAGGAAAGACACTGCTCCTACCCCCAAAAAGCTTGCCCAATACCAGTAATTAGATATTGTGTAATACAGCTAAGTACTACCTTAACTAATTTACTTGAGATAATTCTTCAGTTATTGTCAGCTAGCCACAGTATCTTAATAACCTTCACATAAAAAGGTTACACAAAGTATTACTGCATATTTCATGAACAAACAGGTATCATCCGCAGCCAGGAAACTGAGCTACTACAGGAAGGCTGAGCCAACACCAAAACCTGGCCTGACTGCTGAGCACAGAGAGGAGGCAGCAGAGATCAGTCTGTGGTTTGAAATGGAACCTTCAGAAAGCCAAACTCCCTGGAGGACTTCTTGAGCTACAACTTTTCTCGACATGCAAGTGCCATGTGCAGAGAAGAGAGGACTAATCCATAAGGTGAGAAGCACTTCATGCAGGGCATCTACCAATACAACAGAGACCAGTCCTTACTAGACCAATACTGTCTGACAATAGCCACTGATCACCACTGCTTGATAAATGACATCTATGTACAGCAGTAACTGACAGGCACTCTGGCATGCCCTCCAGACAAATGTTAGCTCTCAAGAGGCTCCGACAATCAAACCAAGAAAGCCAAAAAGTCAAGAAGAAAACCCTTTGCGCCATCACCCAGCTGCTGAATGGTGTGGAAGAAGAGGCTATTGTTAGCCGAGGTTGTTATATTAAACATTATTGCACGACTTGTGTATTTTTCAAGTTCAAGAATGAGCCCACAGTTGGGGCCATCTAAAAGAAACAAATATTCTCGGGACAGCTGCTTTGTGTTTATATCCCTGTCTCCATACAAGGGCATCAAAAGCATGACTTACAGGGAGGGACATCGAGGCACCAGGAGGAGATGAGAGTCATACAGAGGCCACATGGCCAGTCAAGAGTCCAGACAAGAATTCCTAAACTGCATTCCCCCAGGATATAAATGTACACACACACACTGACATACAGAGCACCTCACTCAAAAATCTGTGTCTCTCAGTCCCAACCACAGAACAAGCAAGCAAAAAGGAACTGTAACCAGTCTGCACTCTGCAGTGCCAGACTAAGCCAAAAGGTGCACAGCGCACAGCCACGAGGGTAAAGGAGGAAGCAACCGGGAAGTTTTAGCAGTAGAAAGGTGGGTTTGCAAAACAAATGAAACCCAGGGAAAGCTACGGACTGCAGCGTTGTGAGGGAGCAGGAGGTCCCGGATCTCACGGGCCTCTCCTCTTCTGCTCTGAGGAAGCCCATGCTCCCGCGCTTGCTTTTTGGCCACGACTTCGGTGCAGGAGCTGCAGTGAGGTCCTAAAGCTTTCCAGGGAAGAGCTGCTCGAGGGCGAGGGCCGAATTCCTTTTCCCCGAGCATCTGCTGCCATCAAGTGGCACACGCTGCAGTAGCACGCAGAGCCGCCCAGGGCACCCTCGGCGGAGGGACAGCCTGAGCCCCGATGGCAGCCGCAGCCTGGCAGAGCCACCGTGGAGCCCATGCCCAGAGGCAGCTCCGGGAAGGACAGCGTGGGCTGTCTCACGGGTATGAGGATAGGGAAAAACCCGGATCAATCACAGACAGAAATCAACCGTTGCAGCAAACTATCAAATCACACCGAGGGCTGAAGTCGGAACAAGAGCTTAGCTCAAGCTCATTTGCCTCACATTCTTCCTTCAGCTGCTGTCTCCTCTAATGCCACTGACCTTTCTATTCCACCCCAGACCAGAAGGGGGAAGAGGGTATTTCCGTGCCCCAGGGCCAGCACTCCAGTAGCCGGAAGGCATTGTAAAGGCAGCTTTGCCAAGTCCCCGCAGCCCAGCTGGGCACAGGAATGCATGCCAGGGACATCAGCCAACTGTTCATGTTTTCTTATTTGCAATCTTGTAAATAAAAATCAGTCAGAGACAAGAGCCCTGAGGGCCCAGCCAGAAACAACTCAGTCCCCCATCATCTGAGTGGCTGCTCGACATGACTCACAGCTCAGTCTAGCACATGCAAAAATACACAGGGCTCTGCAGTTTGCAGAACGCTGCATGGCAGTATGGTAGACTGATGAAAAAAGCAGCAGCCACATACCTAGACACTCTGAGGACAGAGCTGAGATGCCTGAAAGTTAGTATCCATCAGCCAATAAATGCCAGCCATCTGCTTCAAAAAGAGCCCTTGTCCATTGCAAAGGCTTAGACATAACAAGGAATGAAATCTTCACTTTCCAAATGTTGCAGCAAAGGCTCAGCTCATCATCTGTAGTGTCCCAGCACCCCAGAGCAAACACATGACTATGCAACACGGCCCACACTGTGGAAACAAGCCCTTTGTCTTACGTGGATTACACATTTAGGTACAGTATTGTAAGCACTGCTCTCAAATTACTCTAAATAAATCCAGCTGAATCCAACAACGTTTCTTCTACTTCACGGTGATGTAACCAGTTGCTCATGATGGAGCACTTCCGAATAGATGCTTCTGCTCCAATCTGTAACAAGTTGTGAACACTGGAGAAGAGCAATGGAGACTGAAAGCATTATCTTACTTACTGCCCCCTCCGAAACACCAGCGCCAGAGCATCAGGGGACAGATCCACACCACATAACTACAGGACCTAACTGGTAGAACAGAATGCATAAGTAACTCCAAGAACCTAGGTTCAGATCACCTCTGAAAACATGTGACTGTGATTATTAATTCTATAACCATTAGGATTGAAGGGTCTCAAACCCCTTTCCTAAGTTCTCTTCCATCCATACTGTACAAATACAAGTAGTAGAAATTAATCTGTTCAAAGCTTTTTTGAAAGAACAAAACCAGAACTTAGCGCAAGTCTGTATCTTTACCTCTGTTTAATACACAGGGAAACCAAGGCACACCACACCAGCACTGGGATCTGTGGGAGAACCACACAGCACACACATCATGGCAAAACCATCAGCCCAGGCCTGGTGGGACAAATGGATCTTTCAATGGGCTGTTAAGTAATTTGTCATGAATACCAAAACGCTGCCTGAGAGACATAAAAGCCTGGACTCACAGGGAGGATGACAACAACTGTGATCCACCGGCAAAGTAAGCTGAACTGCCATCAACACCTGCCTATGCCTATTAGCCTCTTGCTGTCAGGAACACTACAGTGAGGTTACCACAAACCGAAGTCGGAGTCAAAAGAAAATGAAATACCATGCATGGAAGGCACCACTCGGAGGCAGCGCTGGCAGAATTCGCACTCTGATGTGGAATACAGAATATATGAAGCTAGGTTTTGCACTTTGGCACCTCTTCACCTGCTTTCCCTTTTAGCCAGAGGTGTACGTAAGAGAACTTCGAGCTGACTTCGGTAATCTGACAGCAGATGTCACTTCAGTAAAGTGACTCAGAAAATCTTTTCCTCTGTCTTCATCAGGGTCTCTGTACTGAACCTTCACAGCACATGTTGTCTCATGTCCCACCATTAAAGCACCTTAACTCTTTCCATTCTTCACCATCAAGAGCCTCCCCTTATGCAATTTCTTTCCTTCTCCATTATGTTCCCAATTTCTCATTCCATCTGAAACACCTGCTTAAAAACCAAATGTGCTCCTATCACCTCAGAGCAATACATTTCAAATAAGCATACAAAAGACCTTTTATTGACAGGAATTGATTGGGACCATTACTCTGTAGCTGCTTCCCACAGAAAAAGCCTCTTAAAAGCAGCCTGAGGCAGAGAAGCAACATTTACATTTAGATGAAGGCATTTCTGTCACAGCACATCCCAACAGTTTCCAGCCCCAGGCATTGCGTCCAGAAGAAATTAATGAAGTCAAGGAGCTTTGCTTTAAGTAACACAGAGGAAAAGGCAAAAGAAATATTTCTGAAGTCACCCTGCGAGCATGTTGTAGCCTGGAATCACACAATCTGTAGCAAAACAATGCCAACAGGTGAAAAGACAGCCGCACCACCACAGCAGGGAGAAACAGCAAAGGAAACCCATTTCTGTTCACGTCTGGAAGCCTGTTTTTCCACTGTGAACCCTGCTAAATAATGTCCTGCTTTGTGTATACCAGTTACAGAGGTTTCTATCACCAGGCTAGGAACAGTTCCCTTATACACTGACAACGGACTAGATGCAATGCTGCTGTGGAACACTGTAGTACCACCACAAATTTACACCATGGAGGCTTTATCTCCAGCCTTTACTCAGTTCATTATACTCTAAGTCTTCAAGATATCTGACAAATGAAGAGCGTGGTACATTGCTTCAGTACTGACAGAATGGAAGTACTTTGCAAAGGTACCTATTTTAATGTGGTGTTTTTTCCCCAGTGAGCATAGCTCGGACAAGGATTTTCACTTGGCATCTCTGTTCCCAACCCCTACTGAAATGTCAGTGAGCAATAGCTGACCTGCAGTGTTTGCTGCTGTCATCGAAAGGCGTGCCTGGGCTAGAAATTCATCCTGTTGCAGCACTGCACAATAGTTACAAGAGTAAAACCAACAGATGCAACCAAGAAAATTATGTTTTAGAGTCTTACCTGTTGTAAAAGAGTGAATATCTTGCAATCAGCTGGGAAAGAAAAGTATTCTCACCTCCCTAATCAGTACCACCTACAGCAAAACTCAGCACAGACCAGGCTTTAACAAAGTAACGTGATGGATGAAGGAGGACAGACAGGTAACAGACCTTCTAGACCCAACACGTTCTCTTGTTGAACCAAAAATGCAGATCAAAAAGAGCAAGAAATAAAAAAACCCCCAACAAACCCTCATTAAGTTTCAAAGAAAGATGTGCCACAGATTGAGACAGGATCTAGCAAGGGGATTATTTAAGTATTGCCATCTGAATGAACTAATATTTACAGCTCAGTGCCACCCTAGGGACTGGTCTCTGCTCAGACTCCAAGTCTAAAGTCAACTCGGAACAAGTTACGACCTCCACAAATGCAAGCAGAGCTTCCCCATATGCTGAGGCAGCTGCAGAGAACTTCCTGGCTGCTCTCCCAACGGCCTGCCTTCACCTGGAGGTCCCTGTACATCAGCACAGAACGTGCACATGATGGAACGTTTAATTAACTGCTGGTTTATTACAAGCAGCGAGACACTTCACAGTGGCCCTGTGTCAACCCTTGAGGTTTACAAACCATTTCAGTTCTATATCACAAGACACTTGGACATTTATCAAGTCATGGCAGCAGTTGCAAACACACATCTGCTCATTCTGCAAAATCAGAATCATTGTACTCTTCTTGAGAAGTAATGGGGTGGCACCAGGAGCCAAGTGAAAAAATGCACTGGCACAAGGGCACAATGGGATTTGTGTATGCACTGGAAGGTAAACCTTCCAGATTCCTAAAGGTATAGCTCCAGAAACTCTTGAAACACTTAACACCCTCCAGCCTTCCTGCTAACATGTTGAATGTTAGCTGGAGTGGGAATTTCTCCTTACCTCCCAGGATGTATCTTCAATGACCATGTATCTATGCAGCGCTAATAAGGTCCTTACTACCATCCTCACTTACCTGCATGCTTCCTCCCACTCAAGCAATGGCTTGAGAAACATCTGCAACACAAAAAAGACCTTGCCGGCAAACACACTGGACATCCTGCAGCTCTGCCCACTGGAAGATGTAGTGCTGGGTGGACCCTTTCACAGAAGAACACCCAGAGAAGCACCCAGAGAATTCATGTATTTCAGAAGGGACACTTTGACTATTAAATAGCTCCCTTTGTTGATCCTCTCCCCTACTTCCAGTGAATTGCCACAGAAGCTCTCCTGGTGATAAACAAACCCCTCAATACTAGGAAGTGCTGAAACTCGCTGGCGCTTCTTGGGGAAACTGGGCAGCGCTTTCCTCTGCTCCTTTGCTTTTGCTCCACTCATGCTTCTTGAAATACTGATATTGATATAGTTTTATTTTCTACTGTATAAAAAGCATTAAGCTGTGAAGGAACAGCCTAGACAGAAGCCAAAAGAATACAGAAACAGTGACATTTAGACGACAATAAAGCAATCCGCATTACAGGCAGGAAAACCCCCCACGAAGCTGTGGCTGAGGATTTTGAAGCACACATTCAACCATGTTATCAAACCAAGAACACTGGAGTCCTTGTAATTGCCTCGACTTTGTCATTAGGGTCTATTCAAACAAGCTGCAGTGCCAGAGAAATTTCCATCTCGCAGATTTGACTAATAGCCTGTTCCAGCAAAACCGAGACCCCAGGCAAACTGAAATACAACTCCACTGACAACATGCACAACTATTTTCCAAGGCCAGTGCATCAATTTATTCTGTAATTTCTCTCCCATACACATGTTCCCTGGTGCAGGAAACTCAGCCTCGCAGCTATAGAGCGACATAGGAGGGCTCGTAAGCTAAGCAATGACTCTGCAGAGCACGCTTCTTTGTGGTGACATTGCCACAGGTAAGGACGTTGGGCAAATATTTAAAGAGCTAACAAATAATGAAATGGAACTGCAACAGCATTCAGGAACTGGAAAGACACAAAAATCATTCAGAGTAAAATAACGGGTAACAAGACCGATTGCTTGAATCTGAGTCTTTCACTTTGACAACTGTACTTACGAGTTATCCTCAGTATGCTTTAAGGGAAAGCACGCTACCTCATTAATGATCACTGTAGTTACCCATGCTTACACTGAAACTGGATTTGATTTAGTATCCCAAAATGTACATTCTCTTTCAAAACCTGAGAGATGTGAAAGCAATGGAGTGATCAAATCCTGTCCTGGATCTGCTTTCTACTTGAAAGCGTCCTCCGTTCACCAAGAGCCGTTTTTCACAGCGCCTTTCCCCTTTCCTGCAGAGCAACGCAAGAAGAATCTAACCCGCCCAGCCAGAAAGTGGATCTGAACAACGTTTACTGAGAAGACTCATTTCTCTCACTACTGAGACCCAAGGAAGACACAGTAATGTTGTGTCAGGAACCTGCACTCATCAGCATTCAACGGTACACGTGTCAGGTGCCATTTCAGAATGGAGCTTTGCAAACGCCTGACTTCATGCAGGTCAAGGTATGGGTTGTTGGGTTTTTCCTTTTCCCAGATTCCTTCAATTGTTCCTTCTTTAGTGAGAAGCTGGGGATTACGAAAAGGGCAGAGAACTGCACATTATATATATAGAAGCAGCTGAATTTGCAGAGCCACGTTACCACTTCTTGATGAGCATCTGTAAAGAACAAATTCAGCCTGGCTCAATCGTTCACTTGGGATCTGTGGTTTGCATTCTGTTGTGTTTTTATCTTTTGCTCCCGTTTGCTTTTGCAAAGTCAACACCACGAAAAAAAATCAAGCTTAATTACCTTGCATTAAAGATGGAAACAAGCAGAACAGCAGTGTGCAGAGGCTGACTTGTACCTGCAGGGCACCCAAAGGTTCTCCCCTCCAACATCAGACACGGCGCCTCATACACTCAGGGTGAGAAATAACACTGGAACAAGACCAAATACAAACAGCAGCAAAGCTTCCTCAGGTTTACCTGTCACATGCAGGAACGAGGGAGGAGAAACATCAGGGACGGTCAGCGAAGTCCCAGTCAGGGACGTAGGGAAGATCGCCCGTCGGAGCAACATGGATGGACTGAGCAAACAGAGCGTGCCCCCCGGGCGCCTCGGGGCCAGAGGATACGTGACACAGCACAGAGGGACACAGCTCCTCTGGGGACCAAGGGACACTCCTGGGAGCTGAGGGGAACACGGTGCCCTCCGGCATCGAGGAGCTCCGGCAGGAGCCGCCGCACTACCGCCTGCAGTGCCCTCCAGAGGCAGAGGCTGCGCCCCAGGACCCCCTCCCGCCACCTTCCAGCCCCACTTCTCTGGGTCCCAGCGGGGCAAAGCCCTCACCCGCGCCCCACCACGGCCGAGGTACCCCTCGGGCACCTTCTGGAACCTTCGCGCCCGCCCTCTGCCCCCCCGCCGACTCCACCCATTATCTATATATTTATATTATATATATATTTGTGCGTGTATAAACTGCAAAAAAATAGCCATTACTTTAAAATAAAAACCACACCCACAGAAAAACGGCACCAAA
>JAOEHX010049353.1:0-21133 GCA_025448015.1 Bolborhynchus lineola | reverse complement strand
TTTAGATTGGATATAAGGAAGAAGTTCTTTACTGTAAGGGTGGTGAGGCACTGGAATGGGTTGCCCAGGGAAGCTGCGAATGCTTTATCCCTGGCAGTGTTTGAGACCAGGATGGACATAGCCTTGGGTGGCATGGTTTAGTGTGAGATGTCCCTGCCCATGGCAGGGGGGCTGGAACTGGATGATCTTTCGGTCCTCTCCAGCCCTAACTATTCTGTGATTCTATGATTCTGCTCTTATCTCAACCCACAGGTTTTGCATTCCTTGGTTCTCCCTCCCAGTCCTGCCCAGAGAGGGGGGAAGGAGGGAGGGCAGACAGCAAATAGCTGCATGGTTCTGAGTTATCAGCTGGGCTTGAACCACAACAGAAAAGCACAAAATCTCTGAGCATGTGATGGGCTAGCAGGGCTGCTCAGTCAGCCCCAGCAGGAATGGGAAGGGAATTGGAAGGGCAAAAGCAAGGGGGGAAAGAAAAAGAAAAACCAAACAAAATACCCCCAAAACTTGTGGGTTGCCTCTTGCTCTCCCTACCTTCAGAATGAAAAACAAGATAAGACCTTGCCTACTGCTGTGTGCAAGCAGACCTTACCAATAGCAAAACCATGGGTGTGTTATCAGCTGTTTTGGTAACAAATCTAAAACACAGTACCATATGGTCTGATATGAAGAAAATTAACTCTGTCACAGCCAAACCCTGTACAGAGTTACTCACCTTTAGGCACCTTCCAGTGTTTCCTGGCAAAATGAAACGCATTACGGTATGCATTTAGACTACAGGTAATATTCTCAGTAAGAGCAATTACTGCCTGATGGCTGAACATTGCTTCTCAGACACAAGCTAACATAAAGCTAGTAAGAATAATGTAAGCATCACAAACCCCAGAAACTCATTTGTTGTCAATTCCAACTGCAGGTATTACCATATTCAAAAGGAACATATGAAATTGCTTGTACTTAAGTAATTACCTGTTCAATTAACTGGCTGTTTATGGCATGTAAGAGAATTATAAGTGTGGTACAAACAGAACTTAACAGCAGGAGTAGAAAGAGCTGTTAGATGTTTTACCATAATAATCCAGGGTAGCTCCCTACCTGATCCAGGCAAGACTGTGAAGAGTATCTCCATCCCAGCATGAATGTGATCAGACACATGACAGTGGAGCAGCCACGTCCCAGGGTTCCCAACCAACATCTCCACCATTTCAAAGGTTCCAGGGAACAGATCCACAACATCTGCTCTGTAGCTTTTGCCATTCTGTCAAAGGGAAGGGAGGCTGTTAGCGTGCAGTGCTCTGTGCTTCTTTTACAGAAAGAAAATTCTATTGTGCTGCTGGAGAGCACTTCAGTGCTACTACAGCTTTTAAAAGCTCAGAAAAAGACTTAGAAGATTAACTCCTGGCTGTAGCTGGGAAAGCAAACTAATCCTAAAGGGAAAGTTAGACATATCAGCACAATACAAAGGCTCAGTGAGTCAGATTTGGATGTGTAAAATCACAGCCCTTTCCTAGATGGGTAAAGTTTCTGCGAGGTCATTCAAGAAGTTCAAGTTCAGAGTCACACAAAAGTGACTATTACAATGGTCAGTTTCTGCTTTATCATGAGAGGGTATTCTTACCTTGTATATGAAGGTCTCAGCATGAAAATGGACTGTGTGGACATCAATCTCCTGACCCATTCCCAGCAGGTACCAGTTCACCCACTCTCCCTGGAACATGGTCAGCCCAGGCAAGTTTGCATAGAGCCTCCCATTGATTGCTGCACAACAAATGACAGAGAAACAGTAGAAAAAGCTGTTACTGAAATGGTAACAAGGTTGAACCATTTCAGAGGAAGAACAGGCACTGGAAGATAGATGCTACAAAGCTCATACAGCAACCAGGGCATCAGTAGTGTCTTCCATATGACAATTCCCCAGAAGTTTGGCAGTGACTTGCGTACAAGGCCACACTGTAGCTCAGCTCAAATCTCAAAAACTACTTCTTACTGAAAACTGCACAAGTAGTTACTTCTAAAAATCAAAACGCAAAAATGGACTTCTTAGCCCAATGATCAGGAGATATGTATACGTCTATAAACACAAAAATCTCTGAACAACTTACTTGAACAATGAAAATGGGTAAATCCTGCCAACAGGCATTCTGTGTCTCATGCTGGCTACACGTTACATGCTGATCATTTGTACAATCACTACATGGCAGGACTCTATACCATAATTAACACAGCCAGAAGGAATACCGCTTTGACTGTAAATGCAGGAGAGGGACTGAAACTGTGAGCTGAATGCAAAGGAAACTTTCATGCTCAGATGACAGAGGGAGTAAGACTTGGACATGAACCAAGGGAAGGAACACCCATGTTTTACACCCAGATCTGCCACTATCACTCTGTACAGATCAAAACAAACATCAAACTTCAGTGTGCTGGTTTTGCTAGCCATAATACTGGTTTAACAATAACTTCATGGACATGTTTCTTTGGAGATTCTTTATATCACCCAGTCATAATGACAGTACACATAATTCTTCACTATTCTTATCAACTTAACTACCAGGGAACTTGTTTTGCTGAGAATACTTTACAGATAGAATGTAGAAAAAAGCTAACATAAATACTTTAATACAGGAAAAAGTGCTTGTTCTACTATGGTAGAAATGTAATTTTCCATTTTTGGGTAAGCAGCTAAAATAACTGAGTCATGTATTGCAGCCACACAGGTTGGTCAATTTGAAATCTAATATATTCTAAAGATCCTGAGACAAACCAAATTAAATTAGTCTGACAAGTTAATTTCATATTTGATTTTATTTCCTATCCCAAGTTAGACACACCAGATATTAACCTCTCTGGCTCATATCTTGTGACTTCTTCTGACAGGGACAGCCATAATAGATAGCCTTCATTGTAGAGCAAATCTTTGTGCTGTGTATGTGCTGCAATATTGAGAACATACAGCTTAATTCTGTCCAATGCAAAATCATGAGGGCATACACTAGAAGTCAAGCTCTTGGGTTTTGGGCGGCTGACCACTTAGAGGTCACAGCATCAATCTGAACTTTCTGTAGACAGTAATGGGTGTTCAATGGGCGTCTACCAGGCATTACCATGCATTTTGTTGCTTTCCACAAATTTGTCATCCAGCAGGTTGATCTCCTTGGGATTTCCCTTACTGTAACGTTCCACATTCTCCTCCAAGTACCAGGACTGATTTTCATCAAAAACCAGGAACAGTAGAGCAAACTCCCTCTTTACATCCTTCCTGATCCCATCAGATCGCAGTGCCCCTCTCCGGCAGATCTTCAGGGGTCCAATCAGACCACTGTACATATCCTAATCACAGTAAAGGAGAAAAAAGAAACTCAGACAACTCTGAGGCAAAGATCCTCTTACTTTCTCTTTTACACACACTTTCCTTTGCCTTTCAGCAACAGTATTTTCTGTTCCCCGTACCACCGCACTGAAAACAAACAGTGCTGCTGCGTAAGTACTCTCATTAGGACATAAGCTACCAAAGCACAAAACCAGAGACTAAACATATTCTTTTAAATGCAAATCCAAAAGCCAAATATGAATGGTATCAAAATATTCTCCAGTCTGATTGCAAAATCTCCTGCAACTTGAGATAAAAGGGCAGTAATCTCTGGGATAAATGTTATGGTTTAATCAGAGACCCTCCTGGGAAATCAGTGCTATACCTGCTCCTAGCAATGCTCATTATCTTCCTGCTTTATCCACGGGGCCTAATTTTGTTTATAGGTTAGCACTATGGCTCTCAAATAAAAGCCATGACTGACTGGGAGATGTTCTCCTATCTTACAAATCACTGAAGGAAGGTTATGGTCAAGGAGACAGTGGACTTTTTTTATGGAGGTTCATGCTAGGGATCAACAAGGATAAATATCAGAACAAATTTGGAAGATTTTCTCTCCCAGGAGAACACTGGATGTGTCACAAGGTTGTTGTTCTATCTCTTGGCTGGGCCAATCTCCTATTATGTAATACTAGAAGGGGTGAAAAACACGTCTAATTGGGCCTTTCTAGTTCTACTTTCTACTTTACCTTTACTGGGTCCACCATGGAATAGTAGACCCAAGGAACACAAGCTGAATCACTTGGCCCTGGACCAGATCTCTCAGGAACTTCCCATCGATATGTCACAATGTCACCTGAGTAAGAGAAGAACCATTAATATCAATGATACACCCATACACCAGTTTGCTGAGCAGCATGCAGAACAACACAGAAAAAGTGCAATTTCAATTCTGATTCTGTTGGACACAATCTTCCTTCCCCAAAATACCGTAAAGCAGGAGGGAAGTTCTGGTCTCACAAGCAACGCAGAGGGGCCACAGGATGCACACACTATCTGATGTCAGTGCAGCTCTATAATATCTGCTAGTTTTGAGGATGGAGCTGACTAAAGAAATTCCATTTCTCTTCAGTACAAGTGGAGCTTGAGATGACTTTTCCTCTCTGAAGTATATTTACAATGCTCAAATTCATTTTTAGTATTACTATTATGCATATTAACAATACATTCAGAAAGACAAGGCCTCACTGAAAACTTGTCTGTTGCTCAGACAGCCTGCACAAGTTGAAGGAGACCAAAAATTATACAAATTGGCATCTGGACTGTGAAAAAAATTGGTGATTTCAGTCAGCAACTTGGCAAGCAATTGTGCATTTTGTCTATTTCATATTACTGTGCACACCACAAAGTATAGGTCCCAAAGAAGGACAGGCTTCCTCCACCATGAGCAGTTAGCCCAGAGTTACCAGGGACTGAGCTGCGAACTGTCATCACCCTTCTTCCTATAGACACTCTACACAGTGTGGGGGATAAGGCTGCACACAGAAACGTTTGTGCTGCAATCATCCTAGGTGTCAGAGCAGAATATGAATTCCCAGGGTTGCTATTTCCACACAGATGGTATCACTAAATATAGATGAACTTGAAAAATCACTTATTGCTCAGTTTCAGTTCTCTGCCATATGGAAAAAAGTACATCTAAGCCTGCCTAAGGAAACCAGCCTAGCCATAGGATAAATTAGTTTTGTTAACCCATACAGGAATATGGCTGGAGACAAGTGACTTACCAGGGTTTGCTACTTGTGGCCGTCCCATTTCTCTTTCCAGAACCCCATGTGCATGAATGGAGTAGGGTCGTGTGGCGTTGTTCTTAAACACAATGTTGAGAATATCTCCCACTTCTGCCCACAGGAAAGGACCTTGAGATTGGAAGAATGTACTCTGAGACTAGCAAAAACTGTCAACATCTCTCTTGAGGATATTTATTCTCTTATACTATATTTATTTGTCAATACATTTATGACATTCTCCTCCCCCTTCTCTACCTCCCAAAACCAGAACTGGAGGTTGGTCTGAGTTTCATAATGAGGGAAGCGAAGGTTGTTACGTGTTTTAACTGTGCCCAGTACAACTAAGGCTTGATTTCTGAATGCTGCTATGCTAAGTTTCACATTGTGATCATCCCTTGGTGCTTGTTTCAAAACACATGGCAATATTCAATTTGGCCTGACAAGGGTCACAAATCAGAACTGCAACCTATTTTGAATGGTATGTACTGCCTTAGCCTTGCTGCTCTAGCACCACTCAGTCCTAGGTCCATAACACATTGGTGTGATTCATTGCAATGTGCTCCTCCACTTCTCAATGTCTGCCTGCTTTGGCCCCAAGAACATTTCCCTCACAGTGACAGATTTTCACCTACACTTCTCAGGGTGCTTTCTAGAAGTCAGCAGTTATTTCTGTCCCACAGTTAGAAACACAGGTGTGAAGAACGCTTTGCCCAAGACATGAAAAAGTTGGCAGGGGCATGCATGAGAACCCATGATTTCCTACAAGCTGTGTTCAGGACCTTCTTTACTGCTATTTCCAAAGCTATTAGACATGGATAGGAGATAATCTGAATTCCTCCTCACTTAGCAGATGCCTAAATAAAAAGGAGGACTACAGATTACACCCTACTGAAACCCTAGAGTCCAAGTCCCACCACTGTGTGAGTGGAAAATATACCCTCGACACATGTCCTTACCTAGTACTCCCAGGTGCTCATCACCATTTATCCTGGCCTTGGGGGTCTGGAAAGTCCCATCGGTGTACTCCCTGTAAACTGCCTTCTTGTACTTGGAGCCAAGTAGTCCGTTCTCGTTGCTCAAAAATACGTCGGCATAGCTGAGAAATGCAGAGTGAGTGCTGAGATACCCAAAAGCTCAGGGGGAATCAACAGCTACCTTGTGGCATTGGTTCACTAGTGAAAGGGATTCCCGAGACCTGCTTTGGCTGCAAAGATGGGCACAGTGATGCAGGGGCTGCAGCTCCCATCAGCAGCAGCACCACCAGCAGCAGTGCCATATGCACCAGGTCACAGGATGGACAAGATACCTAACAAGCTTCACCACGGTCTACTGAGAATACTGAGAAACTTTGCCGAAGGGTTTCCCAGAAGACAGTCTCTACCTCTCTGCAGAATGGTTGTGCCGCTCCCTCTCCCAGCTCCGGTCAGGTGCATAGTCCCACACCACCTCCTCTGCCATGATGTAATACATCCGCACACCCTTGTACTGAAGGGCAGGAGCAGGATCTCTTTTTCCACACTTGGAAACGGAGTAGTGTTCCCTCATTCCAGCCTGGTAGTGATTGCTCGTCTGGCAGGAGATCTCAAAGACCCCTGAGGGAGGCAGCATGAACACAGAGATCAGCTACTTTCAAAGATCCCAGGAAACAGCTGCTTCCCATGCAGAGCCTGTGACATGGTTGATATTGGAATGTGTTGTGTGTATGGGTGTTTGTTTAGGGAGTTCGGTTGCCACAGGCTGAGATTAAAAGAGGTTGTTAGAGAAACCAAGCAGGAATGACACAACAAAGTCCTACACAAAAAAAACCCTCAGAAGGTTTTCTTACACAATAAGCAGCTTATTAGAAAGGAAGAAACCAGTACAGTAATATAACCATGCTACCACTGCTGAGATGCTGTTGAAGTTAAAGATCTAGCCGGCAAATACCAAACGGAAGGAGACAACTGGCAGCTGAAGCTATTGCATTGTGTAAGCAAGATAGTATTGTGTGCCTTCCCTGCAAACTGGGAAGACTGGGGTCTGTCAAACAGAAATCTCCACAAGTCATGGAGAGAGGAGTTAAGTTCTGGCACTGTCTACTCCTTTACTGTGAAAGACATGCATCCATGTTTCTCTGGGTCATCAGCAACATCCATCAGGGCTGTTACTACAATATTAAATAAGAAGTGGCAGCCTAGAGAATCTGTGGGACAAGATCCTGTATCTCCTGTTCTTCTCCAGAATCAGATGCAAACGCAGGAGCTGTGGCCTCATAAATGGGACGTAACAGGTTCTAAAGCACAGCTCACCCTGTAAGAGTTTACACTGAAGAATCAGCCACAGAAGCAAATACCACAACAGGAGACTTTTTTCTGTTAAGTTAGGTGTGCAGGCACCTACCATTGTTATCAGGTTGCATGAAGGCAGTAGCAAATGTGTGGGGGAACAGACTGGTTGAATCTCTTCGCATTCCATTCATCTGTAGAGTGTTTCCCTGAAACACAGCTCCATGCACATCTGCTTCACTGCCCAAGCCCATAAGGTGCCAGGTCACGTTGTCTCCTTCACATACATTCAGTCCAGGCAAGTTACCAAACATAATTCCATTGATGGCTGCAAAGGAGAATGCAATTGACTCTGCAGGTAAAGAAATTCATTTTGGGCACATGCTTTGATAGGGCAGGCCTGGCAGCAGAAGTGTAGATTTCTTGTAATTCATCCTGAATACACTCAGGACACACTTCAAGACAGCTGTGCTTCTTGTCCCATGTCCCACCTGCTGCCTCCAGCCTCGCTTGATTTCAGGCCAATACAACACAGCCATTCCAGTTCCCCAGCTCAGTCTTTAGATGAGCACCACCCCATGTTTTGCAGGTTCAGTCCTGCGCACAGAACAGCATCAAACCATACCATGCATCCTGTTTGACTCCTTGAAGTCATCATCCTCTTGCACTGAAGCCTTTTCCATCCTCAAGTAGTACTTTATGTTTGCATTTAAATACCAGCTAAGGTTCTCGTCAAACACACTGAAGAGAAGGTAGAATTCTTTGTCGATCCCTTTCTATAATTACAATAATGGCTGTTAATTTTTAAAACTCACCAACTAAGTATCTTTACAGCTAAGGATGCTTTTGCCTGGCTACCACGTTTCCCACTGAGGGCCAGGGCTGTCCCTTTACTCCTGTTGAATGTCCCTCTTCTGTCTCACAAGAGGCACCACTTGGGGTTTTTCCATGATATTTCACACAAGTAACCAGAATCAATCCAAGGATACTAAGTCACTGCCTCCTTTCCCCACCCCTATGTTTAAGTGTGGGTTTCATCATCTCTCCAGATCAGACCTGAGAATCAAGAGCCCAGCCCATGAGGCAGCTGGATGACTACATTCCATGCCTCCTTTCTCCTACCATAGGCCTGGATTGGGAATTTGGTTTTTTTATTACCCTAATCCCCTGAAAATGTTCAATCTCCTAAGAAAAGAATTGTAGAGCATAATGAATTCCCCCACTGAAAGAGTACCCCTAGTGTTGTCTGGATTGTCTCTTTGATATCTGCTGCCTCAGCTGTACCCAGGAAGACACTCTGCAGAGAAGGCTGAGCAATTCTGAGTCCGCAGCACACAGGTGCATGAGAAGTGGCCATGCACCTTTCCCAATTAAGCATTCATTAAAGGATTGACCAAGATCATGGAATTTCTGCTCCAGTTGATTTTTTCCCCATCCTACCTTTACAAACAAATCTGTTTTCAACACCTGCAAATCTTTAACCATTATCACAGCTCCACATAGTGGGATGTACATATTCATGATCCTCTGCTCAGAAGATTCACAATTTCACCCTCTGCAACATGCTGATCTCTTTGGCACTCCCAATTTAGCCATATCATGCCACCACTGACAGTCAACTCCTCCAGGGAGGAGGCTCTTGTGGAAGCTGTTTTCCGACTTAGCAACCACTCCCTGTCCTACTCCACAAGGCAGGCAGGATGTCAGTTTTCCTGCTGCCTGCTGGTTTTCACAATAAGGCTCTACTAATCAGTCTTGCACTTCCCAGGGTACTAATATATTGCCTTGCCTACATTTACTGACACGAGCAGACTACCCAAGTAAAATTCCAACAGGAAGTTCTTGTCACCCTCCAGATTTCACCTCTCCATTAGAGGCATAAAGACTAACATAATTTCCACATGCTCTTTTTTGCAGTCAACTCTGCTTGAAAATGAACTTATCTTGAAGAAGAAACTCACCCAAACCTCAAAGCATTATATCACTCAAGCAAAAACCCTGTAAGTGAAAGTCTTTTTAAAGTTTCTGAGACTGCAATGATTATTCCACATGCCTCTGAAAGTAGCCTGCTATGCAAGTCTCAGGACAAAAGTTAGCTAGAACATCACATCCAATGTACAGTTCAGCCAGGTTCATCTGTGAGTTTTTAAGCAGAGCCTAGAAACCATTTCCAGGGCAGCCCTGGGGAGCCTGGAACACTAGACTTTCCCATGTGAAAATTGCTGGTGCATCCCAATGTTAACCTTATTGCTTTGATTTTACAATCCTGGATTCATGCTACTATACAACTGTTCTCATTATGTTCCCTAATGTTTGGCTGTTGCTTCCTTTATCTACAAGAAAGCAAAGAACCTGGCAAGAGCAGGGCCTGAAAACCCCTTTTACCTGTTTGTTGTTCTCATCCAAAGTGCCTGGCTTGCAGATAATCAGAGGCCCTACTAAGCCCGAACTGGGGTCTTTGATGGGATTCACAGCTGAGCTGTACATCCAGGTTAGGCATGGAGGGTCACTGGCCGTGGGCCCAACATGCTTTGGCACAGTCCAGCGGTACGTAAAGTTGTGCAGTGGTGCAACAGAAACCCCATTCTCAAACAGACCTTTAAAACAGAGATTGGCATGGTTATTCCTAAAGTCCCTGTACAAACTTGGTTTTATCTTCTGACCAGCTACATTCAAACTATGCTTTACTTCATTCATGTCACTTAAATACCCAGCATCTCTGAAGCATGACAGGGGTGTAGTTAAGGCACACAGGGATCTGTTCTCAGTACCATGTAAATTCCGCACTGCACCATGGTAGAGGTAGGCACTGTAAGGGGAAATAATGAAGCAGATCCAGCTGCATCTGGGGGTGTTAAATATCGGAACCATGTGTTTCTCTAAGCTGGGGTGCACTGGGCACATTCCTCTGCTCAAAGGGTCTCAAACAGCTAGAAATGGTCTGAGCTTTGGTTTACAGTTTTCTTCTCAGAAAAAAAGTATCTCTGGAAGCATACTCCCTCTGGCACCCTTCCTGGGTGAAAAGACTCCTTCAGCAAGGCTTCAGGCAGGCTCAGAGGACCAGGGTGGCCTGTACCCAGTTCCTGACCACATCCAGTCCTTCACAGCTGCAGAAACTCTCCAGCAGAGAGGAGGTATGGGATGTGCAGCCCCACCAGCAGCATTAACATTGAATTACTTGAGAAAAAAAGAACCACAAACCATCATGGTACCGCATCCCTTCCCATGCCTTCCCATAGGACACTCCATGAGGCTGGATGCTGAATGGCCAGGAGGCTTTGTTAACAAATGTCACCAGGATGGTGTCTCCAACTTCAGCTTTGATCACTGGACCTACAAAAATTGTAGAGAACATGTCAGCAACAGAGCAACAGCAAACCAAAGCAGCCGGGGCCACTTGTCACCCAGGCTGAGTGAGCAGAGGATGCAGAAGAGGGAGGCACTGCCTGAGGCCATTCAGCCCTGACAGCAGGAACAGGGACTGACAAGAACTGTCTTAAAGCACTTTGGGTCAGCAGGAGAACTCAGACGTTTCAGGCAATACAATAAGTAACAAAATGGCCAGATGTGCCAAAACACCTTCAGGAAAGGCCCATGTCTCTCACTCACCTACAAAAGGTTTACCCAGCCTTCTAAGACATGTGCCCTGGGCAGGCAGGTAAAGAGGGGTTTGAGATGCTCTAACGTCACCCCTGCCTGTGAGCCACTGCTCCTGCTACCTAGAAAAGAACTGTGAGTCTTTAATACAACAATCTTACCCCTCAGCCCTTACTACTAACCTCTGAATACTGCCCCAGTAGAAAAGTGATTCTGTCTATTTTACCATTTCGCATCCTCTGCCTATCCCACTACTCTTAGGTGTAACTGCTGTAAAACACCTCCTCTGTGCCTCTCACTGCACCATGAAATGGGAGAGCAGCTACAGCCAGCTGGTACCCCTGATATCAGCATCAATCTCACTGACACTGAAAGCAGATTTGTGTTGCTGGATAATTCCTACCCAGTATCCCAAGGTGTTTCTCTTCTTCCAATTGCTGCTTTTCCTCACGGAAGCTCTCATCAGTATATTCCACATACTTCGCCTTCCAGTAGACTCCTCCAATTCTGTAAGGGCCACGCCTGAAAAACTGCTCAGCAGGGCTAGTTGAAAATAAGAAAACATCAGGCAATTTCTATGAATCAGTCCTATTCTCCTGCTCCCTCTTCCCCACACTCCTCTGGCAATATCAGCAGCATCTCCAAATCACGAAGCTTTTCAGCCAACAACTGCATCACCACTTTGGAACACGCACAGCTTTTCTGTGAAGCTTCTACATCCTACAGACTCATCTACCTATATATTCAGGGAACACCTCTGGCCTACAGCCCTCTCCCAGCTGAAACAGCTGAGTTCAATGGCATAGGTCTGAAGAGCATCTCAACACAAGATGTGCAAGACAGGGCAGTGAACAAAACCACAGCGCAGCAAACTGAAAGCCTGTAAATGACAAATTCTCCACCACCCCCCTCTCCAAACACAGACATAACATGCCTTGCAGGAGACTCTGCTTAGCTGCAAGGCCAGCTCACAGGTATAACGAGCTTTTCCTTCTAAGTTCTGCAAAAGAGTTGCTATTTGGCTTTTGGTAAATAATCACTCTGCATTTATACTTTTCCATCTGAAAGGGGTATATCCTCTTCAATAGTGTCCTAAGGAAGAGAGGGGGAGGAATGTCTTTGTTCAGTTAGCCAAAGCCTGAACAGGAAATCACTCCCCAGCTGCTATCACAACCATGTGACATGTGGGATGGAAGGATGTTGGAGAGGTCACTGCATTTGATTTCCCAGAAATTGCTTGCTGCAGAAAGGTACACTGAAGCGTATCTGCAGGCTAGCTCTGCCACCCCGTGTCTGCTGCAAGATGTGCTTTCTTAGTAGTTCAGCACACTTCTACTTAAAATCCCCCAAAGTGCCTAGTACTGCTCTCAGGACAGTCTAGCTACAGCAGGCTTCATTTCCAGATGGGGTGATCTGCCTTCCCAGGAATTCCACATGAATTGCAGGTATGTATTTTGATAAGGAAATTCCACATTTTCCTTAGCAGCCTCCCCATCACAGACCAGAGACCCCCAAACACTGCCCCAGCCCATTAGCCTCTTGCTTACCTGCCTTCCTCACTCAGCCATTTCCCACTGCTTTGGTCAAGTCCTGAAGGTCCATAGTCCCACTGCACCTCCTTTGCAGCTATGTAATATTTCCGAACTTTCCCCTCCAATGTGAGTGCTGGAGACTGCCGAGAACAGGGCCGGACTTCATACAGTGCTCCCATCCCAGCTGTTCAAGACATGGTGGAGGAGGACACACATGCTTTACCCCTCTCAACCAGCTTGACCAGCAATGAACAATCCCACCTTCCTACCATGAACTGGCCATTTTCCTTTATTGTCCCAGAAGGCGATTAGATGCTTCTCACAGCAAGGAGTTTGTGTCAGTGAGCAGAACTTCTTGACTGCATTCTACAGAAGTACAGCCAAAGGGCAAATAGAGCCTTCTGCTGTCCTCATGTACCATAGTGTACCATGCAAGTGCCTCTCACAGGGAATACAGATTGAGGCACTGCCTCATCATCACTTTCCATGGCACCAAATATTGTCTTCACCACTGATCAACATAGAACATCATACAATGGTACAAGCCATGCCCAGGAAGTCTGGCCCACACTTCAACAATCAAGTCACCCCAATTTACACAAGACAAGGAATTACCCAGTTCATCTAGGATGTTTGTATTGGGAATGCTGCCCAAGGAACTGTCCCCTATCACACTGTGCGTCACAGGGCTACACTGGGAGATAAAAGGGAAGCTGGAGAGTGCAGGACATATTACAACATCTGCCTTACCTTCTATGTGATCATTGACCTGACAGCTCAGTAGCCATCTCCCAGGGTTACTGGGGATCATGTCTGCTGTAACAAAAGTGGCTGGGAAGAGGCTGGCCACATCTGTCCTATGGCCTCGAATATTGAGTGTTTCTCCATGGAAGTAGGCTGTATGAACATCGATTTCATTGCCCATCCCAAAGAGATGCCATGAAACGTAATCCCCAGCACACATTGTCAGCTCAGGGAGGTTTCCAAACACATAACCATTAATAGCTGCAAAACCAAGCAAGCCAAAAATCAGATTAGAAAAGGGTCCTTCAGAGCTTCTGCCAGCAAATCACAGTATAAATGTGTTTGCAGGATGGACCTAAAGGGAACTCATCTTCCCTTCTTGCTTTGGAGAGCACAGCCCCACAACTCATTCATAAAATTAAGCGTATTCAAAAATCTCCAAACTACTAACAAAGGCTCCCTCATGCAAAAGATTAAAGGAAAATAACATTTTTTTCTGGAGTTGGAGTATCCCTGTGACACTGTTCCCTTAGCACAATGTCTCAGAGCTTGTTGTCTCCATTCTCCCTGGCATACAACAGCCAAAAGCGTATTTCAATATAACAGAGCACCAACACCCCTGGAGCATCTGGGTAGAGTCTGTGGCTTCACAGAGGTGACACTGACCATGCATTTTGTTGCTCTCTTGAAATCCCTCATCATTTTTGTCTACCAAGGCTGGATCTGTGCAGAACAATGCTATGTTTTCATCCAGATACCAGCTTAGGTTCTCATCCACCACACTGAACATCAGAAAGAAATCAATGTCCACATCCTGGCGTCTTTGAGAACTGCCAGTCAGCATTCCTAGAGTGAAAGAAAGGATGTATGAATATTCTTCCATGCAAGAAAAGCAGTCATCAGCACATGGATTAAAACATCAACAGAAGAGTAACTCTTATCACACAAATTAGACAGATGCTTTCCCCAGCATCCCAGCACAGCTCATAGCAGAGTTCCAGCAAGCTCACTCTTATCTAGCATATCCCTGTTAATATACTTCTCACTCCCAAGCACCTTTGCCACTGCATGACTGAACCACACTACCTTCACCTTTCCTGCTGAAAAAAAACAGTCTCCAATTTTCAATACATAAACTAGGTCATGGACAGGATTCTCGCTTTTAATATAGCTTCAGACAGCTCTCAGATAAAGAGGCCTACAAATTCACCTGCACAGCCACTAAGGGAGCAAGACAACATAATGACTAAAATCCAGTCAGAACACAGGCTCTGTAATCTCCACTCATACTGCATTTTCCTCTGAAGCTGGAGCTGCCCACCAGAAGTATCTTCTCATTCCGCTCTTGTTCAAATCACAATAAAAATCCTATAAAGATATAGAATGAAGCTGCAGCCCTCAGCTTCTTTCTCTTGGAGTTTTTACCTTTTTTGCATGTAAGTAATGGCCCAATTAACCCAGATGCAATGTCCTTTGGTGCATCAATATGGGAGTGGTAGATCCATGTCAAGCAGTTTGGGTCATCAGCAGTTGGGCTGTGATCTTCAGGGACAGTCCAAGTATAGGTGTAATTCCCTCCAGGGAAAACAGCATCATCCTTCTTCTGATCCTGGGGGGACATATCAGGATACAGGGATCCTAGAACAATTAAGCAACCACAACATCCATTCAAGAACAGCAGAGGTGCCCACACATAGACTAGTGAGGGTTGGAAAGGACCTTAATATTATCTAGCTCCAACCTCCCTGCTGAGCTGCTCTCACTCAACAGAAATGCACATAAATACTTGGGTAGCAGATTTCAAAGTGACACCATACCAAGGCTGGAATAGTACTTAACCATGATACCCTAAGACAGACTGAGACACAGAGCCATTGTAAGGTAACTTTCCCAGCAAACAGAACAGCGCAGAATCAGAAAGATGATTCCCATTTCATCTCTTGCTACTTTGCCTTCAACCCTGCAACATGCCCCAGTCAGCCTCTCTACAATTTTTAGGGTTGCTTCAAATAGCAGTTCCTTAGTGTCACACTTCACCATTCTTGTGAGGCACCTGAAGCTCACACTCATGATTCTTATACTACAGCACTTCAAATAATGAATACTGCTCTTTTCCTTCTTCACCACTCTCCCACTAGCAAGCTTTGGAAGTTCTAAAACTAAAGAAATCCACACTGTGTACTGTAATGCCCAGGTCAGGAAATTACTCCTACACCCATGAACTTGCTAACCCAACATGAGGTAACCTTACTAAACTATTGCTTTCCTGCAACATAGCTTTGGGCAAACCAACTCTGTGGCTTTACAGACATCTCTCCTCAATACACATTCCTAAGCTCCCAGTGAGGAAAATCTGCCTCCTTTAAGGCAGTGCCCCATTTACCTTCAGAGTCCTTTTCATAGAAAACTCCGTGAGGATGGATTGTATATGGTCGACTAGCAAAATTTCTTAGGTGTACTTTGATGGTATCTCCCACTTCTGCTCGGATGATGGGCCCAAGGAACCCCAGCCAGTCAGGTTTAGGAATCTCAGTGGTATATGTGGAGTCTGTGTGCTGCTTATAGACAGATTTCTTGTATGTGCTTCCCACCCTGTCTTTTCCAGGCTGGAGGAATTTTGAGGCCTTGCTGTTGAATTCAGAAAAGGGAAAGGCACCATGAGTCATGCATTATATAAAACATCTGGTTGATAACACAGTAGGGTGTCAATGACACACAGCCTTCCCAGGTAAGCCTGAAAGCTTTGGTATTACAGAGAACTGCCTGTGCTTTCATGGCATGTGCAACTAAGTCACTTGAGGGTGGAGGAAATCTCCTGAGCTCTCTGACCAAAATTTAGCCTAAAAGATCATTTTCTACTTAACAGATTCAAAATTATTTCTTTTAGCAGACAAAATGGTAGACAAGTATGCAGGTACGTACCCAACACGTAAGCAGCTTTCTGAGTTAAAACCTCATACAGGTACTAAAGTTCAACTCATGAGTACATTTGCACTTTATGGCTAATTCTTAGTAGATAAGAGATGAATCATGGTCCAGGTATTAGTGGGAGAGCTAAATGAGTGCCAAGGTTACTCCCCTCATTTCCCACGTAGTATCAATCACCCTGCCATAATATAAGTAGCCCTGAAATACAGGCAAGCTAATGTTTATCTCTCAAAGGCAGATAGTTGAGACTAAAACATGAAACATTGACCTTGTCATTGAAAATTGTGAAGGGCTGGGCTCTAGTTGTACAATCTATATTTCATCCCTTTGTAGTCATACCTGCAGCCACTACTAGCAGAATATAAGATAATTCATACTTTGAGATAATTCATAATTTGTTTTAGAGTCCATTTGTTCCCAACAAAATCAAATAAAATAACTTTTCAAGTAATCATATTGATATCATTCATATCAATATCACTTTCTTGTTTTCTACAATCACTGTATAAGTCCCATTAGCTAATTGTCCTCAGTGACAGAACAATTTTTAAATTGCTAAGTTCAATTGCCTTGAATTTCATTCTCTTCTCTTCATGTACTATGAAAGAAAGCAAACAAAAACCATTACATTCATTATCACTGCAGGAGTCAGTGATAACATCTTTATTAACTGCGAATTAACCTTGTGAACTATTTTAAGTCCATTCAGTGTCTCCAGAAAGACTTTTCCATACTAAACTAACAGACCCTGACCTTTTTCTGTGAACTCCTTCCATTCCTGCTGTGCTGTTTACAAAAGATAACTATAAACTTGATCTTTATTTATTATGGGAGGTGGGAGTAAATGACTGAGAGCAGGTCAAGAAATACAGGTTCTTTGCCATAGAAAACGGGGTGGGGGGAAGCACAAATGCATTTAAAAAGCTGTGGAAAGCTATGCAAAAAAAAAAAAAAAAAAGAAAAGAAAAAAGAAAACAAATAAAAAAGTTTGATGCTTTGAAAATAGAAACTAAAGCCTGTTTCTGTAGCGACTCAAAGTAATTACTGCAGTTTCCAGATTTACTTCCACAACAAAATGAAAAACATTTTTTCAAACAACCTCTGAAATTACAGGCAGGAAGGTCCATTAAGTCTAATGCTTGAAATTCCATTCAAACCAAAACAAACCAGTTCTGTCAGATCATTCACATAAAGGTGAAAAGTCACCATGCCTCAGGATATACAAGCTGATCACCAGCTGAAACTAAGGAAAATGAAACCCCAGGGCAGAGTACTGCACAATAGGTTCTACTATAGAGCACTTGTACTCCCTGCTGGTATACAGGCAGTGGATGTCCCATTAAACCGACCATTCATTTTCCTACTAATACAGTTTCTATGTTCCTATGTGTCCTAACACTATGATAAAATAAGTTAACCATTAAGCTCATAAAGATCAGAAATCAGATAGTTTTTCTGCTTGCTTAGATGCCCCAGAATACTTCCCTAAAATTACTCACAGAATTACTATTTCAAGCCAGTACCAGAATAAATTCTTATAGAAGTAGACATACAGGTTATGTGTGACACTTTGGTTAGCAAGTACATTCTTCCCTGTTGGAGCATAGTTCCAGTCCACCTCGTGGATCCCCAGGTAATAGACTCTGGTGACACCTCCAGCAAACGCAGGTGACAGCATGTGGATGTAAAGCAGCAACAACCAAAACAATCCCATCATAACCTGAAGTCAAGGCGCTTTTAGAGATTACACCTATTTGGGGAAAAAGAGAAACAAAGGTAGTGGAATATGATGACATGGTTTGAAGGTATCAGACACTTTGCAAGGGCATGATAAAGTCCAGCAGAAATTCTGTTGGGATCATTATTCAAGGTGGACTGAGAAAATGCCATGCTGATCAGTCCTCAGTACCAAACACTGCTTCTTGTAACAGATAAACCTTTGTCTGTAGTTTGCTTCCAAATGCTTTGTTCCATAGTGTTGACAGAATACTAATTCTTTCTACAGCTTTCACACAGCAGGAGATGAAGTGAACAGATTCACAGCAAGAGCTATGTTAGCACCTGTAAATCCCATACACTGTGTAACTGTCATCTTAGGGCAGCAGGGTCC
The DNA here is from genome assembly GCA_025448015.1 of Bolborhynchus lineola. Lineage (NCBI taxonomy): Eukaryota > Metazoa > Chordata > Aves > Psittaciformes > Psittacidae > Bolborhynchus > Bolborhynchus lineola. The sequence goes on along the minus strand of JAOEHX010049353.1, from coordinate 2,861 downwards.
TGAGCAGAAAGTGCCACACACACTGGAATTTCAAGTGACTGTTTTTTCACTGCCTCTGATGCCTCAAATCATCTTACAGGACCACATGCAAAAGGAAATAATCCTGAACAAGTATCTTTGTGTTTCAAAATGCTGCCAATATCTATTCTACTAAGCCACTTGAAGAAGTATGAGCTAGTCATTATGAAGTAATTTTAAATTGTAACTTCTTTAAAGACGGCTCTTAGCCAGCAAGTCTCCGTAATCCAGGGAGTGCATCCTCACAGGGGGCTGCCCAAGGCTCTTTGCTTAGTCTAGTTCCATTAAATATTTTCCCCATGATTTAGATCACAAAGTAAGGACCTTACTTGTAAAACTTCTAATCAATACCAAGCTCGTGCGAATAAGCATCAGGAATACTCTGAAGAGAGATTCAGGGCAAGTTGCAGAAATTATCTGAAATACTCAAAATACATTTATGTGAATGCGAACTACTTGTATGAAGGAGAAGCTGATGCAACATGGAGCAGCAGAATTACAGCAAAAGATAAGAAAATAGCTTAGGGTTAAGATGGATGACAAACTAAACCCACAAGAAATCTCATCCAGTGCTATAATTAACAAAGCTGGATGCAACCGATAATGAAACTGCCATCTAAAACAGACACCCAGCTCTTGAGCCACAACAGCAACTTGGAAAACATTCAGCAGAGTAAAGCCGAAAGCAAAAGAACTGGAAAAATGTGACCTTGCAAGAACGCTTAAAGGAAAGAGTTTTCCTTCATTTCAAGAAGAGGGGGATGGTGAGAGAACACCACATCAAGCAGATATTTTTTTTTCTGAAGAGCTCATCAATATTTTTCTCCCTCATCTTTGGTTATAGCAACATAAAAATATCAGGTTTACTTGCAGCAAAGCTGGGTATTCTATAAACTTTCAACTAGCATAACATTGCACTAGAACAGCTTTCCCAGAAAAGCTGTGAAATTTCTTCCCACATCCAATATGCAACACACAGGATTCAACCCCAGTACACGACAATGGAGTAGAGACCTTCCAAACCTTTACTTCAGAGTTCCAAACATGCTGTAATACCCTCAGAAACTAATGATAATTGAGTAAAGCTGATTCCAAGCAGTTATTAAATTGATAAACTGAAAGAAAGCAACTCTGAATTTGGTAAAAGAAACCTCCCTTCCCAGAAGGGGGCTGTGGGGATCTCTCTAAACCCAAGATGGTTTTAATCCATGTTTCTGCCCCAGCAGTTCCACCAGCAAGCCCTTCAGGTCCTGGTCACACACCTGAAGGAACTGAGGTATGGAACAGCCCTTTCCCCACAGCCCAAGCAGAGCAGGGATGATGGCACTAACCTCACCAATCTCAATCCCTGCTGCTGGTGCTCCAGAAACCGCTGTTGCCCACAGGGAGATGAGGTACTTGCGCTGACCTGCTCACTACATCAGTAATGAGGTTTCAAAGCAAAGCATTCAGAAAGCTTCGCCCATGCTGTCTCACCATACTAGCAAAGGGCAGTGGTGACAGCAACAAGGAAAGACTGCTGGCAGCACCAGCCTGAAGCCTCCCACCCTGTCAGCACATGCCCTGCTGGGAAGGGCCAGGGGATGGTGATGGCTGACTCTGACGAAGAAATAGTCTTCTTGTCGCCGCAGGCCAAAGTACACAGGAGCAGTCTTTCAGAGAAAGCATACCCAGTGCCTGGGGTGGCCATCCTCAAGGGAGCCGCTGAGCCCAAGGAGTCAGCGCAGGCTAATCTTTATGTCCTCTTATATTAGTGATATTTGCAAGCAACATCAAGTCCTAGGAAAGGGCAAAGCTGAGACTGTAAACCAAGTGCAAACAGCAGCTCTTAAAGATGGTTGCAAAAGACGCCTGTTGAGACAAATCCCCCTGTGTTAGAGCAGTTTCTTACATGTCGGAGTCCCTATTACAACATCAAAGCTGCACACAGCAGTATCAGGATACATAACAGAAAACATACTTGACCAGAAGTCACAGGAATCTAAATGACTTGTGAATGTGCACTGGCATTGGAAAAGGTAAAGGATGAGGTCTCTGGGACAGCTTTATTGAGGCTTTACAAATAACCTATGTGGACCCCAGGCTTTTTGTTTGATTAGACACTGCGCATGTACCTCTGGGGCAATTTTTGGAAACAGCAAAGCAGCATCACTGAATCTTCACTCAGAGAAGGTTCAGCAGGCTATAGAGATTCTGTTCTTACACTCTCTCAACAGTAACTAATCATCATTTAGTCACTTTACTAGTACAAGGTAAAGGAAACCAACAACTTAAATTTTTTTTAAAAAAACCTCAAACAAAATCCTAGTTTTTCTTTGAAATATACGTCTTAAAGAAAAAGGAAAAAACTAAACCCAACATTATATCACATTCACCCCTGAACCCTGATACTTTACAACAAAGCCCTTACTCCCAGGACTCCCTCTTACCAATTCTCCAATAGCACAGGAATTACAAATTAACAGAAAATTAGACCTCAGTTTATCTAGTAGTCAACCAACTTCCACTGACCAAAGCAGACAGCCTGAAGGCTAGCCTCTTCCCTGCCACGAGAGAAGGAGGGATGGAGCTTGTCCCTTATATGATGCGTTGGCGGACCAAGGATCTGCTGGCGACTGCAGCCGGAGGCAGCCTCGGCAGCGGGACCTCGCGGAGTGAGGCTGCACCGACGCCAGAGCGTACAAAGTCCGCCCGGCGAGCAGCTACTGCCGCGCCTCCGCCTGGGCCCCGCCCGTCCCCCGCACAGACCGGGCCACCCCGCTATGCCCCTGCGGGCTGCGCCCCAGCCCCACCTGCAGCCGGCACCGGCTGAGAGCCAGCAGCACCCTTCTGCCAGGAGAGAA
>JAOEHX010049351.1:13701-28279 GCA_025448015.1 Bolborhynchus lineola | reverse complement strand
GCACAAACTAACAGAAGAACCCTTGCCTGTACACATACACAGTAATCAAAAAATGGTTTGATCCTGGAAGTGCTGGACACCTTAAAATCATCTCAAATTCAAATGAAACTGAGGTTCATGGCACCCACAGAATTTCCCTGGATTTCCCACTCTTAGTGCAAACAGCCAACCAAGCATGCACTCTGGAGATGAGAGCTAAGAAACAGTACTGAAATAATTTAAACCATATGCAATTTAACACTGCTGTTTGAGCTGGCAATCAGATATTTTTCACAGCATATATAGAAGCTGTTGTTTGCAAGAGCCATCAAAAGCCACAGTAGCAGATAGACAGCCTTTTTTTCCAGCTGTGCTTTTCAGATTCAAAACATTGTTTCCAAACACTGACTGAAGTGGAAGAACAGGGAGAAAGAAGGAAGTTCTTTCTGGACTGAGAAATACAGAGTTTCTTTGAAGTGTAGGGCAGTCTAGCTTAATACTTGAGTGACCAGCTGCCAAGAAATAAGCTATCCTGAAACACTCAGGGACTTAACAGTACTAAATAGCACATGAAATTAACTTCAAGAATAAACCAATTTTCTTCCTATAGGTGGCAACAGAATTAGTACCCACCGAGTATTTCACTTCCAGTTTCACCAAAATTTCAGTTCCATATTCAGACAAAACTGCTTTCCTGTTATTTTTGTCAAGGGAACACAATAACGTGATATACCCACCCCACTCAGTTTGCCCCACTCTCTCTCACATTTCACTTATACAGCCAGCCATCACACAATCCTACCTTCCCAGTTGTCATCACACAGTGCTGTCAAATCCAGCTGAGGCACTTCTGACACAAAGCTGTTTTCCTGTTCATCAGCATCTTGATTTCTTTGCAACTTGTTTTCAGGAATGCCTGGATGCTCTTGAATCTTCATACTTGAAGTCAGCTATATTCCCATACACCCACAGAATGAGAGAGAAAGAAAAAAATGTTTCAGGAGGCAGAGGAGGAAAAAAAAAAAAACCCTTCAGTCACAGCAGCAGAAAGCTCATGCCTTTAGCTAAAAAGACCTAAACAAACAGACCCTGATGTTTCCAGCTCCAAATTCAAATCCCCTGCTCAGTGACCCCTATGTACTAATTGCTCACTCACACTGGTAAAAACATCCTTCCATCTGCCTTCCTTCAATTTTTCCTTCTTTAGAAAGCCACTGCAAGTTCCTGAGACTGCCTGCCCTGACAACTGCATGCAGATGAAAAAGCCTCCAGTAATAATTGATTGCGATGAAAAGGGAGGGAGGAAGGCAGGGAGAAAAGGCGGAGGGGGGTGTGTGTGCTGCGTACACTTCCTATAGGAGCACAACTCCTTGGAGCAACAACAAAACCGCTGCTGCTGTTGTAAGGCTGTAGCAATATGGTGTCTTCTAAAAAGCAGGCACCGGAGCTCCTGAGGTAGCAGCCGCAGACAGCAAGCAGTGCAGGCTACGTACATGAATGCTCTCATGAAGGCTTTGCTGGCTCAGATCAATTAGTGCCAGCTAAGCTGTGCTGGCTGCACATTCCCCGATTTCCTGTGGTTGTTTTCTAGCTGGGCGTGGGGAGAGCAGAACTATTTATGGAGGAGCTCTGGGTATTAAAGCAGTGTTGCGCAAATCTAAATGGCAGTGGGGTTTGGCATCTCGGCTGGAAGCAGTGTGGACTCTGGGAAAAAGCCAAAAAATTCACACAAGCATCCAATGACTTAGGAGGAAAAAAAAAGCAGAATGGCATCAAGTAAATGATTCATCATTTAGCACTACCTGGAAGTAACTGCTGTTTGTGTCACCACTATTACCCCTGCACATACCACACGTTGTGTGCATTTATGCGGAAATCACTGCTGTTCCCACAATCAGATACACAGTGCGCGTGTCTGCAATAGTGCTTGATGACATGAGCAGTTTTGTCACTCTAGAACAAATCAGCTGTAATACCTCATAGAGGGCAGTAGGGAAAAGGAAGGGTAAAGCACGTACATAAATATATAGTGTGAAATGTATAAGCTTACCAACAAATAGAGCTATCCGAATAGACAGGATTACATTACTACATGAACTATTTGATCTTGTTAAGAAAAGCTTAGGCATAATTCTCTCCAATATAGTCTAGCAGGTAGACAACATGCAGATTTGCCCCCTGCAGGTATTTTGATTAATTAGCAATCTGCATAATGCTGATGTGTGAAGAAAATGGGCCTAAAGAAAATAACTGGTACATTTGGATATATTTTACTTGTGAATCCAGAAGCATGGGCAAACCATACTAAATCAATAACCTTAATACATGCCACTAAGGCACACTTAATTTTTTACATCTGCATAAAGCTAACAATGTGTGTGTTTGTGTTGTTTTGGTCTCTGTTTCTTTGTTTTGTTTTGGTTTTTTTTCCCCTTTGAGCAGAAAAAAACAAGTAAGCTTCATGTAGAGAGGGGGGAAAAACCTGCCCAGCAGACAAAGCATACAAACAAATGCTTTTATCTGGATTCAGTCCCTGCAACTGGACAGAGTGCTGGATAATCTCATCTCCGTTTCTCATGAAAGGCTGGACCAGGCGATCTTTTGCGTTCCCTTCCAACATGGGCTGTTCTACAGTTCTAAAAACCTGAGTGGTGAACACTCTGTAAAGAGTGTTGTGCACTGTATTTGTATGAGGTTTGTATTTCCTTTTCATTCCAGTAAATCACCTCTTTGAAACATTCTAACAAAAGGAAACACTAGATGACAGTTTGCCAAGCACTAATAACTCGTACAGCTTGACACTAAATCTGATTACAAATGTGTTTATTGTGAGAGCTTCACGTGGAAAAATGCTAATTCACCATTCAATATCTTTTAAGCTGCTTCCAGGTTGGGAGGACTTAAACATATCTTTAAGAACTAGTAACAAATTTCTCGCCAGGATCTGAATAGTCAGCATACATTCCAGAGAGACTGGTCAGTGGCCAGAAACAGGGAGAAATCTACATTTACTGAAGAACAAACTGTACCAGCTGATCAACTGCATTTAAATTGCCAGCACAGTATTTTAAAGCCGAAAGACATAAAGCAGTAACTTTCAAACTAGGGGCTATTTTTAATTACATCGAGAAGTGTGAAGAGAGGAACCTATCTACCTTTTAACAATTTCAAAGGAAGCAACCTCAAAATACCATCTTATCACCACCACTGATGCTCATTACAGTTAAATGTCTTTCCATGAGGTGTGTGCAATTTCTGGACTTATTAAAGCTCCTCAATGACATCTGGAGCAGATATAAAGGCACTTCCCAGATGGGTAAACATTTTCATTACAGATATATTAGAAAGATCATATCTATGTCTTCTTCCTTCTAAAGCCACTCCAGTTCTTGGAAATACTTAAAAGCTGTTTAAAAACAGGCCTGTGCTGTGCCCACAGCCAGTTACTCTCCCTTCCTTGCTCACTAATGTAGTTCCTAATTCAATGAATAAATCATCAGGCATTCTGAAAAACAATGGTGATACAAACCCAGGAGACTCCAGAAAGCAGATGTTTAACCTTCTTTTGCATTAATGCTCCAAACCCACAGAGCTGTAGATAATTCAGTATTCCCACTGCTTATTTTCCTATTTGTTTTCCTGATGCCACTAATCACCAACCTCCTGGCCAAAAATCCAGTACGGGGAACTACTGTGCTTTAGCTATGGATGCCCCTCAATCTCTTACAAACTAAAGGGACAGCAAGATGATGATCTCAGTAGCAGTTGACAGTCACAGTGCCCTGTGGATATTACATAAATAGCCACAAAAAAAACCCCAAACAAAAAACTAAAAAAACTCCACCCAACTTCAAAATAGGCACTTGAGTTCTGCTTTTTAGAAGCTGCTTCTGCCCCCATTCTTTGCAGGTATCAGTAACTACAGATCTAAGTAACCTGGGGATATTCTCCCTGCTCCAAACTAAATTCAGCATAAAGAGTAGCTCAAGCAGCTAGGAGTAAATGGCAACAGAAGGATCTTTGAATTCTGATCAGGAAGGTGCACTCTGTTCAATTACACGTGGATTCAAACCAATTTTATTTAAAAGGCTTGCTTCCCCTACATCGGATCATCCATTACAACCACAAGCAGGAAGCCTCCTTAAGCACCTTTTGTAATACAATCTGATGCAAGAATGCAGCCATTCTGCTCCCTTCCACCTGAGTCATGCCAATCCCCCTCTATACTTCTTGTCCTTCCCTTATCAAAACCTGGGTACTAGAAACCTGTGTTTTTCAAATCACAGTCTACTTCTAAGGTCAGGTTATGAAGGCTACAGAAGCACTGAAAATTAATTCAGGACATGCACTTAGAGGTTTTTTTATTGCCACATGGAGACCCAAGACTGCACAACTGGTAACTATGACAAATGCAAAATAACTTTCTTAATACCTTCAGACTGGAGACAGGGTGAGAAAGACAGCAAGAAAGTCCCTGTCCCTTCCTTATCCTGAATGAGTTGTTTGTTACTAAAGGTATGTCTTTAAGCTGCCTTAAGCAAAAAGCTTATAAGGGACAAGGAATGCAAAACTACCCTGCGGGAATGTAACATTTTCTTGACCTTGTAATTCCTATATAATACAATCTCTGGTCAAGGCTACATCTTCTGCAATTTAAATTGTAAATTTTAAAACTCTTGCTAAGAAGTTTACTTTAAGATGATGATTTCATATTCAAATATACCTCTCCCAGACTAATTTAAAAGCTTAATGGGAGTATTGTGTGGCACAGCAGTGACAGCACCTTCTCCACACGCAAGGCAGTACGTGAGGGACACGGTGTTGCAAAATCCATGCTCTGGAAAACACAACAGCTTACAAGCAAGTGCTGGATCACTGGGGATTACTGACCCTGTGGGAGCAAAGTAGGAGATTCATCTAAGCCCAGTCAGATCCAGCAGTGATCAAAGGCAGCACTGAACACCCCTTGCAGAGATTACATGTTTCAGTGTCCCATGAACTTCCGCAGCTACAACACAGCTGGTCAGAGCCCAATTGGTACCAAGTTATCTTTTACCTTTCTTGCTAGATGGAAATAATACTTACTAGAAATGAAGCCTTTCAAGGCAAAAACTGCATAGTGGTGTTTATTTGTAAAAAAAACACAAGAGAAGGCTAGTTTAAGAATACTGTCAGCCCTCAGTTAACCCTAGACGGCCAGAGAAAACAGGCATTGTCCAGAGCTGTTTTACTGTGCTCCTCTAAAATGAGTGCGCAACTAAGGCAGAGGTGCCTCAGATAACTCTCCCCAGTGTTATAAATGCTTGGCTGTCTAGAATTGTTTCCAGCAAACCTACAGGAACCAGTGACTGCAAAGGTGTTCACCTAAACCAACCTAAATCTTTGCTTTGCTGAACAGTTAGATGTAAAACACCATGAAGTGAAGGCAGGAGGTGGTTGTTGAGCTGAAATTGAAAGTTGGGGAAAAAACTGTCACCTGCAATGTCACATCTCCCCTCCTGACATCCATCCCAACTACCAAGTCTACGCAGAAGATTATCCAGTTTTCTAAGACAAATGAATCACAGACACCTATGTTCAAAGGTAACAGGCTACACTGGGAAATCATAAACCAAAGTCCAACGGATTTTAGGGAAATCAAGAGAGGCAAGCTAATCTTACTACCCTGGGAGATAACCAGTCACACACCCTGTTTGCAATGATTAGTAAGGGAACTTTGTGTTACTTAAACCAAAGTGCTAACTTCAGTGACACTTCCCTTTTTGGCAAGGAGGGTTTGAAGGGAGTGAAGCAGATGCTTTTGGACCCCTCAGTGATTGAGATGGTCCCTGAATTATGCAAATAGAAAGCAGAAGAAAGGAAAAGAAAAAGCAAATGCTAACACCATTTCTCTAGGAGAAACAAAATTGTACAGAACTATATGCCTCACTACTTGTTTCTACTCAATAAAAAGCCCATTTAGAGACCACAAAACTGAAACATAAAACCCCAAAAATACCAACCTGAGAGTGCCTGAAAAAAACCTCATCGTTTTCACTTTCTTTGCTACAAAAAAACACAAAACAAAAACAAACCAACATATTACAAATACAAAACCAGACTTGCCTTGTAACAAAAACAAGCAGGACTTCTACACATACAGGTTTTTAGATTCTTGCTACTGCTGCACACTTACTAATTCATTCAGTATATGAAGGGACACTTTGGGCTACAGCACTTCAGGCTGATAAACTATGCATTTTTGCTTCCTCTCAGGAGCTATTTATGAAAAATATGTCACTTAATTCCAGTGCTCTTAATCCAGACCAATACAGCTCTCCCAGCAAACATAACTGGAGGGAATTGCCACCTCAGACAAGCAGAGTGGCACTGTTACAGTTCTTGCGGAAGAGGGAAGCACAAAGGGCTGGATTTCCAACCAAGAAGCTGGGTGAGACAGGCCCTGCAGTCCTCTGTGTGGAGCATGCTGGTTCAAGTGGTTCACAGCTGACCACTTTTCAAGTCTGCACCATCAACATCTGCAGTGCTGTTCCTAACAGGCTGGGAGAAGAATCTTGGTGGCATATGCTACTGGGCAGAGCCAACACAACATATATAGTGCCTCCATACCATTCTACTAACACTGTGGGTGATGCTGTTCTGCAGCATAACTGACATGCTCACAGTCTGTGGTGGAAGATCTCTTAGGCTGTACTAAACACACAGGGAAAATAAAACATACATATATTTAAAAAAAAAAATCACCTTTCTTCAGATAAAATTTCCATGTCATCAGGTCCTGTTCTGTCTAGAGGCCTGGATGAACTAAAGCTTTCCATACTCTGTAATACAGTAAATGTTAAAGCAGTAAGATACATAAGAGAAACAGATTCAAGCTGCAGGCCAGTAAACAGATCAAATATAGAAGCATCTCCCAGGACTTCTAGAAACAAAACAACAAGCAGACTCCTGCCTGCTGCACATTTATAATAAAACAAACCCCACATTTTATTGCCCACAACCTGCCAAAAAACAACAGCTGCTCACTGCTTTATCTCTTCCATCAGACAACCTCAAAATGTCTAACAGAATTATGCCGCCAGTTCCCATATTTGCACACTGACAGACAGGCTGAGCTTGAGAGTGATTCTGTGGTATGTACAAGTCCTGAAAAAGCAGGTACCAACACCTGCAGCATCTTTCCAGCAGAACTCCTTATGCTTATCTTAGAAAAAACTTCCCTTCTAAGCCAAACCCTTCCTAGTTTCCTCTTAAATGGGCAGAACAATGCAAGAGACTGCCATATGCACAGAGCTAATGATAACTTGTGCTGAAATATGAATGCAGGGCAAGAAATTCAACTGGTTATGACAACTTGTTCTGAAATTTGTCTTGGCTACCATTAGGAACTTTAATGTTGTTGTCCTCTAAGAGCTTGAGAGAGCACTGTGAAGACAAGTCACGTTGCCACTTTGGGCACATGTCCAGGAGGCTTTCTACCCTGCTTTTTTGAGAAAGTCCCTCTTAAAAAGGAGCAAGTCAGGCAGTAGAATGGAATGTGGCTCTTGCCCCAGCCCTGGGAACTGCATGCACAGACTTCCTGGGGCAGTTGCAACCCCCTCTCTCACTTGCTACACCTCCAGCCCCATAAGGTGACACATCCCAGTCATTCCAGCATTGCTTAATGTGATTCTTCAAGTCCTACTGGTACCTGGTTACCATGTGTCTGTACTGCATTTACAAGCTTTTAATATTTTGTGGTTGGTTTGTGGAAATGACAGTTTTTCCACCTCTGACTTATGCTTTTGAGTCAGATGCAATTAGACAGCAAAGAGGAAAGCTTCCATACACTGTCTTACACACTCTTTCAGGCTTCGAAAAGTGGGAAGGCTTAGAAAAAGTTGTCTAAGAACATCCATCACAAATATGTTTACAGGATAAAGGCCTATTAGCAAATGCTAAGGTGCAGGTTATGTCCTTTGATACTCCAAGTAGGTAGTCTAATTTGTGTCATTTGACGTGTAAAGATAGAGGCAAAAGAAAGCTAAGCCATCACACATTCCGTTGGCAGCTTCTGAAATGCAAGTATGAAATAAGCACACTCATGAAAACAAAAAAAGCAGCCTTTACTTTTCAAAATGTATAGCATCATGCTCTCTGAAAGCTTTTTCATAACAATACTCCTAGTTGACAGTCCCACTATGGTACTTTCTGTAGCAGAGTAAGCAAGAAGCACACTGATGGTCATGTTGGTCAAAGTGCTTTTTTGTGCTAGGTTAGTCTATTTTATGTTCCTTTCAGCCTCTGTGCCTCAATGAGGAGCAAAGTCCACTGGACACAAGTAGGTTTGAGGACATTTCTTCTGGACATGTTTTAGGACTTTATGATTGTTTCTCAGGTCCACAACAAAAGTGGACACTTCTGTCAGTCCTTCCCAAATCCCAAGTCAAACTCTCATTTAAACTGCTTCACACTCCACAAGTACAGAGAAGTGGTGCAGAAGAGAGTAAGCACTTGACCATTACACCTGTCTTAAAGTCCACTGCTGTAGGCAAAGACACAGAGTCACTGTGTCTATCTCACTGTGCTTTCCTGAAGCATCACATGAGAAGGTTACTGATATTGAGCATTAAATCTAAGCACAGCCTACAACTTTTAGCACCTTGCATTCTTTTTATCACAAAGGAAGCCAAATCAGCCTTCCTCTAGAATCTCTGCAGAGGGTAGAACCACTAGATCAATGCAATTTTGTGACCTAGACAAAATGAGTCCCAACACAATGCCATATTAAGAACAACTCACAGCAGTCTCTAAAACTTATTCAAGTACAACTGAAGGACACATCTTATAGCTTAGAAGGACAGCATTTTCACACAGCTTTCACTGTTACTAGCTGTGGTGCCATGCATAGGGATGCATCACACTTTCACCACTGTAAGCAGACCTGCATTGAAGCACGGTACAGTTTCTCAGCTGCTGATGCTATAATCTGTGTCCAGTTTGGTTGAGAGGAAAGCTTATTTCAGTTTTATTCTACAGCATGTAAAAGTTAGCAAACTATCTTCAACTGTGAAGGTTGTACAAGAATATGCTGGGCAAATTCTACAGTATTCCAGACTTTTAGGATATCAGTGTCATTTACCTCCTCCGCCAAAGTTAGCCAGAGGGACTGACCACCTTTTGGATCAACACTCTAAAGTGTTTTGCAAATTGCAGTAACACAGAGACTTTAGGGAAAAGGCATAAAACACCTTTGTCATATCATTATCAAGTACTTGCCATCTACAGTTTCAGAACTCAGCAGAAATAGAAAAATAAACTTGACCCAAACATATGTGGCTGAAGTTCCAACCCCCTTGCAAGACTTCTGAAAGGCAAGAAAAAAAAAAACCTTACTTCCTTTTTCTCTTTCCAAACATGCTTCATTGAATTCAGAATTACAAAGCAAAAAGTTGTGGAAAGAGAAAATGACTAGAGACGGAGTAAGAGGATCACAGTAGAAATACAGCTTCTCAGCTGCCTCATCACAAAGGTTGTAAGTGCAGGATCTGGTGTTCCCCTTAGTCCAAAATAGCTGTTTATGCTTGTACTGCAGGCAAAAATGGCTACTCAAGGGAACCAGATGTGCAGAGAAATTAAAAGACATTTTCCCATTCTAGTCCTAGGTGTCAAATAGTGCAGCATGTCGGCTTACCACAGGACTGTCCTGGTTGTCATTAAGCTCCGAGAGCTTGGTGCTGGATTTCTGCCGTTTTGGTTTATTCCTTTCACTAAGATATCCAGAGCTGTTGTCTTGTAATTTTTCTACTTCTTGAGCAGCTAGAATACAGTCTTCAAGACTGCTGAATCCAGAGGGAATGTTTTCTTTGTTGACGACTTCCCTAAAAAGAAAAGGGACATTACAAAAAGAGCTTGTTTAAAACACTCTCCCGCTACATTTATGGTAGCAATAGAGAAATACATTATGCTGACTGGTGCAGTTCCAGCAACATCACCTACGCCCAATGAAACCAGTATCTCTGGTTCTTCCTACTGCAGCAAACAACACACACCGTGCAATGCTAAATTCCACTGAGGAGTGAAAGCCACGTGTGTGTACCTCAGGTGTGAAACTATGAGGATCAATGTTTGGGACTTGATTCACTTCCCACTAAAGTCAACACAGAGAATCACACTGAGCTGGACTAGCTCCTGGCTGTCTGTGGTATTTTTATAGGGAATGCGCAGTATATTTTCCTTTGAGACACGTGCTTTCAATTTAGAAAAGTGATTCACAGCTGTGGTCCAAGGTCCTTTGGTGCGTGACACCGCATAATCTACCTCCTTACTCATATTGTTAAATGTAAGAGCAGGATAGTGGTGAATTGGCTAAATGCTCAATTCCTATTTAGAAATTACACAGAACAGAAAAGGGAATGCATCTCTTTCATCAACAGCAACACAACTGCTAGGACAGAGGTCTGTTTTGCTACATTGGAAGTGGGACAGCTATCCTTAAGTCACCACGTGATGCACTAGCTGAGACTCTCTGGACTAGCAGAGTTTGTGCATGTTTCCCAGAAGCCTGGCATGTGGCTTATCTTGTTCTGCACAATTAGCCTGCTGGGTCCTTCAGCATGCAGTTGTCTCTTCAGAGTCTGTTTAGCAGTCTTCTCTCTACTTTGTACAATAATGAACACACATACATTACATGTTAGGGCAACAGGGGAAACACAGTGCATCACATTCTTTATCATCCTACCTTGCCAGAGGCTAAAGGCAGGCTGCTTACACTTGACATTGAAACTGGGATGTTTGCTAACTGCTGTATGTGTGGCTGCCTTGTACAGTGCTGAGCAACTCCAAAGCCTGCTTTCACAAACATCAAGAGAATTTATCTATATTTGTACTGGTGCAACAAGAAGCCAGTTACTTTGTAGTATCTGGACAGTACCAGCATGACAAAGAAAACCAGGAAGTTTCAGCAGTTTTCTAGATCATGAATCTCAAGGTTTTGTTGGTGGAAGGGAAATACAAAAAGGTATTATAAATCTATGATTAAACTTCTAAGATAATATATTTGCCTTTGTGGAAGCTTTTACAACCTCCTGAGCAGACCAATTACACATACACAGCCTGCAGATCATGTAGCCTGCAAAGCCTGGGAGTTCACCTATGTGCTTTTGTGATAAACACTCTTCCTGTCTGAAGTCCCATCTTGTGACATTACAAATCCTCTTGTGATCCATCACAAGGAAAGGAGATGAAATCACTGACAATCAAAACAGCAGCAACAACTGAAAGACATTTTGAAAGGAATTCCCGATTTTGATAATTAATGGAAAGGAGTTCCAGCAATCTGACCTAAGGGAACCAGGAAAACCAATTTGAATCCTAGCCAGTAGTCAAAACTTCCGATGTGCTTTAAATCCTTGGCTCCAGTTGAACCTAAACAACTGTATCAACCATGTGTAAAGGTGGCTTTATAATGCAGTGTTGAAAAAAAGCCCTGCAGTACTATATGCTTCCAAACACGTACACTAGCCAGGCTCTGACCTACTTACCTGAGAAGCCTGTCAGCAGGGCTACTAAACAAGAAAAACTACTTCAGAGCTGCTGCCAGATACTTCGGTGACCTGCAAGGGCTAATTTCCCAGTCCATCTTTGCAGCATATTTTAAGTCACTACGTAAATGGATTTTTGTAACTATGGATTTTTTTTACAACAGTAGCATTGATAAATTTTTGGGCAATGACACGGCTGCAATATTAACACGAGGTTTGCACCTGTGTAAAAATGGCTTTGTATAGGCATGTGCAGATCTAATAGGACTTGGGGAATTCAGCACCCAGGAGAAAACCCTCAGAGACTAGATGTTATTTTGGAATCTAACTTGAAATCCTAGCAAACCAATACTACAGCCAAGAATACACGTTCTTTACAAGTAGTGGTGTGTAAAACCTAGACTATGTGTAAGCACTGAATATAGATTATGGCCTTGCAAAGTCTGTAGTTACAGTTCCTCAAAGATAGCTATGCCTTGGGCAACTGCTTGTTAAGGCTGTGGTGGTAACACATTTGTACTGCACAAAGTGGTACAATGCCACAAGTAGAGGAGTATGAAAGGAAAAATAGCTATTATTTTTACTCTTTGACAGACATATAATGAAATTAACCACTAAATTGAGTTTAAACTTTGTGAAACAGGGTGGATAAAAATTCTTAAATTCTGATTACTCAAAAGGAAGATTTTTCTACTTTCAGACAAATGCCCAAGTCTCCTTAATAAATCCAGACATAACCAGTGCCTCCATGTACAAAAAGGAGGCTTGATCTCATTTCTGAAGACTTTTGGAAATCAGAAAAGTATCTAAACCCAATGTCTTTATCTAAAGAAAGTTACAGGCATAAGGGTCAACTGCTTGCGAATTTCCACTAAAGCAACAAATACTGTAGTTAAACAATTCCAAGTACTGTAATTAAGAACTGTACTATAATGTGTAAAAAACCCAGATTCTTCTCATGCTTCGCTCCACTCCATGACCTCTAATAAATTTTACATTTCTCAGCTCTAACTGATGCTCTGCACAGGCATTGAGACTGCTCTGAACTTTCAACTCAAGTCAAGGGCCAGAGTATTTCACAACAGAACTAAGCATTGCCTTGATCAGAGGATGTAACTAGGGTACACTTAATCAAATACTCTCCAAAACAAAGAAATCAGGCTCATACATGTCTCTGTTTCTCCGGGCTTCCTCCTGCTCTTTGTGGTGTCGCCTCCTCTGCCTGGCAGACACATTAGAAGAGGCTGACGATGTTCCCGATTCAGAGTCCTCTGAACTCTGGCCGCCTGAGCCATGAACATCAAAGAGATGCTGCTCCACGGCTGAGCGGATTGTCTTCTCTAAATACCTGTCAAGCCGAAAAATAAGGTCAATTGAGCTCAAAGACTTTGTGGAGCTCCCTCTCTGCAAGAATAAATAAAGCAAGGGTATCCAAGGGTTATGTTTTATTATGATGGCAAGGCAGTGTAAAATGTCCTAGGGCTGTGACATCTGCAAGAGCTAAGCTTCAGATATCCTGGTGTTCAGGTCCCTCAGAACAGGTGAGCCTTCCCAATTCATTTGCTCTTTTTCATTTCTAGGGATGTTTGAACCTTCAGTAAAACAGCTAATTTTACTTACTGCAACAATAGAGACACTGGTGCCTAACTTTCATCCTCCACTTCAATAGTCCTTGCCATGGCAAAACTGCATTTGATACCCATCCATGCTGACACCAGTCTCTTGTGCAATCCCAGCTCAGTAAGGCAACATCATCTGCAAGAAGGTGATTCACAGCTGTCTCACAGGGGGATGAGAACACGCAAACAGCACCTCACTACAAACTCCTCAAATATATGTACCTGATGACCAAGCACAGATTTGATTCCTAGTTCTGTTTTTGCACTGTTCTCGTACTGTGAATGCACTCACAGCCACCCTGACTTATCGCTAGTGTGAGATCACCTTCACTCCCACTGGCAGTAAGAGGGCTTCCACACATGCCACAGCAAGGGAGCCTGTGCATTTGCATCAGTTAAAGATGTGAGACTGCTTGAACTTTCAACACAACCAAATATCCTGACATTTTCTTGTAATATTTGCTTCCTTCCTCCCTCAGAGGACATTTTTATGGGCAAAATCTATTTTTTTCCCCATAAAGATCATTTCAAATCACATTTTTGTACATCTCTGCCCCACCCCTGCTTCTTGCAATGTTTTAAGTATCTGCTGAAGAATAAGTCTTTCAAACACACCTGTCCAAAGTCCATATACAGCTCCTAGTGCTTTTTCCATAATTAGAAAAGTTACTTGCAACGTTTGCTGGTTAATTTTCAACTGTGTAGCTGTAAGCATGGGAACCTCAACCTGAGCTGACTTCTCCGGAGATTTCTAGAGAATTCAGCAAAAGTTGTTGGCAATAGTTGTAGGCCTGCTGACGCTGCAGTTCCCAACATAGTCAGAGATCTTAACAACTGCAAACCCCACATGGTTTAACTAGGCAAGTATGGCTCTGTTTCATGTATTGACAAGAATCAGTTCTGCAATCCCATCTGTCATTGGGCACCTTCAGCTCTGGCAAAGAAGCAAACTCATTGACTCTGCTGCTCCTAGTTATGGTAGCAGCACTGAGCCAGGTCCTCTCTGCTGGGATGCAAACAAGAGCAAGAAGATGACACAGTGCAAATTGATTCTCTAAATACGCAAGTTCTGTCTAACCAAAACATCACAAGCACAGCATGAGTAAAGAACCAAGGGCCTAAGAATTTTTCAGAAGTAAGTGATTTATAATTATTGCAGATGCTTTGGGTTTGGGAAACGCCATCTTTGTATAAGCACAACCCTTAAAGAGAAATCAAAGAACAACCGTTAATACTTTAAAAAGCTCCAATATACAAAATATGGTAGCTACAATATTGTAAAAGAGACACTTACTCTCCTGTAGCAGGAATGTTACTACTGACTTGTGATACGTGGGCACTGCGTGAAAGAAAAAAATAGGAGAAAGTTAGGTCTAATTATCGCAATAACATCTTAAACCCTCTTGTTCTTTGCAGCACTGAGATTTAAAGGTCTAAGCTGCCTCAACAAGTGCACGT